>JAAGKR010003273.1:41404-77213 GCA_011419295.1 Clarias macrocephalus
CCCTGTTAAAAGCGCTATACAAATAACATTTAATTTAATTTAATTTAATTGAATCGTACAGTCCTGAACTCAGTCTAAGCCATTTCTACATGTTTGGGCCATTAAGTGAGTTCCTGGGAGGCCAGTGTTTTGGAGAGCCTGGTACTGTAGGTAGGAGAGTATTAAACTACAATAAGTAGAGGAAAAGTGATATAACTGATACAACATTTAGGCAGCTTTAATATCTCAATCATTTTTTTCTTGTTCTAATAAAGAAAAAAACCCTCATGTATGCACGATTGAGGAACATTTGGATGAATTAGATCTCTCTGCCAAATCATTTTCTGATGCAAGCTTTGGCAGTCCTAACCTTATGACTAGAGAGGTGTGTTACAATTATAACTCCTTATATCATCACTATCTAACCTCGTGCTTGGTGTTTACAGTAGCGTGTGTGTGTGTGTTTTCTGGTCGCTCCCAGAGGTGTTGCCAAGTCTGGATTGGCGGAGCTGGAACACACCCACAGTGTTGTCTAAGTTACACGAGGCATCTACTCCGTGTTTGTGAGTCCTGAGCGAGGCTGATTGGCTGTCGGTGAAGATCACGTGAGAGGCCGCTGGGAAAGTTGCCTAAGAACACAGGCCGCTCTCATTCGAGCTGAAAGCTGAGAGACTCAGTCGTGGCCGCATGACTGCACCTTTTCAGTGACCTTTTGTGAAGCTTTTTTATGCCAGAAAATTACAATACAGTGCTATAAAATAGTTTGACTTATAAAAGTCTCATCTAATTACAAAAACACAAGAAGTGATGGATTTGAATCTGAAAGGGAAGCAAAGAGAGCTCTTAGTAAGAGATAAGAAAAGATAAAGGCTGGTATGGTTCAGTGCTGCTGGGGAAATTGAGATCTTGAAATAAAAAAATGAACTGAAATGAGCTCCTTTTGGAACGATAGTTGTATAATACTAATTAAAAAACTTTGCAGTTCCCCCGTCAACAGCCGTAAAAACTTTATCCAGCGTATGAACCTGATTCTAAATATGATATCAGCAAAGCATAGAACCTGCAGTTTCAATTGCCGAGATGAACTGGACCTCAGTTTCTCCTGGTCAGGGGACCAGCATGCTAATATAACTAGTTCATTCATTTATGAACATAACTGCAGTTGTTACCGTCTCTTCTCACGGCTCTGACTGCTGTTAAATCCTCCTGCTTAGCTCTATGACATCCTGTACAGATGACCTGGGCTTAGTTACAAGCATATTCATATTCCTTCATCATGAAGGTGTATGAAGATTAAATGTTTAGAGATGTTCCTTGTCATTTTCATAGTTATTTAATGATTTAATATACTGTATATGAATAAAAAAAAAAAAAAAGTTTTGGTCTGTATATTGATATATGATATTGATTTTGATGTTTCATATATTGTAGGACCAGAAACCAGTCTCAGAAAATCTGTTTGTCCATCTGTCTGTCTGTCTGTCTGTCTGGCCAGGTTTTTATCACAGCAGCACGCAAAACAGTACTTAGATATCTGCCTGAAGTTTAACCTGTGCCATAAATGAAATCAATTTTATGAAGGTTTTGACTGAGACAGATTGTGGGCGTGTCTTAAATTAACGGCTGGACAGAATTTTATGAAGCTTTTGCAGTATTTATATTTTTGCCTTGAAGTTTAACCTGCACCATAAGTGAAATCAAAATGTTGAGCTAAAGCGAAGTTATGAACAGTTATGTGCCGGATTTAACAATCTACTGTAAAATTAGCAACTAATGCGCTACTCGCTCAATGTAAACAAACTGCACCAATAGGTATTAATTAGAAAAGCTAAACTGAATATTTTTTTTAAAGTTGCATAAGTTAATTTTAACGCTCTGGAATTGTTTTAAAACAAAACTGATGTTGAGATTTGGTCGATAAGCCGTAAGATACTCAACCTTACAACATTTTATTATGTAAGTTATAATTTAATAATTAATAAGTTAGACAGAGAATTCTGCCGTGCAGAAAGTCAGACAGACGTGGGCTTCAACCTGAAATAATCAGATCACTGAATACATTAAAGCTGATCAGATTATTTTTATTAGGCTTTTTTTTAAAGTGCATTATATATTTAATGGATATCATTTAACATACCAGATACTTCAACCCTTAACGTCATAGTTCCTGAATCACATAAATAAGAATATCACCTGACACTTCTTATGTATATAAACTATGGTTCTGTTGTTTTGACCAAATTGCCAGGAGATAAAACTTATAGTTCTGTCAAAACAAAATGGAAAAAAACATAGTCTTTAATTAAGTCGTTTACCAACATGGTTTCCGAGAAACAGGAAATTTAGGATAAAAGCATGGGATAAGGGGGCATTTCTTTTACATGTCATCTTTAAGAAAGAATTATCTGAAAAAAACTAAAAGTGTTTTTCTTCGTATATGTTTTTTTGTGCCTATGAGTGCCAGAGCATGTCTGTGCTGTCTGCTGCCCCTGTTCCAAAGGTCATTTTCATTGTTCATGCAGTGCCATGTGCCATGCTGCAAAACGGTAGGTACAGTAAATGAAGATGTTTTTAAAAAAACAGACAGGAGGTAAACAGCTCTGTTGTCATTATACCAGTATCTTAAATTAGATTATCTGTAAATTAGACAAAGGGTTTTAGCAATAAAATGATATAAAGTAATGAAAGTGGCAGCACAGTGGTTTAGTGGTTAGCACTGTCGCCCTGCACCTCCAAGTTCCAGGTTCGAGTCCCGCCTCAGGGGTCTGTGTGTATGGAGTTTGCATGTTCTCCTCGTGCTTGGTGGGTTTCCTCTGGGTACTCCGGTTTTCTCCCACAGTCCAAAGACATCCGGCTAATTGCTGTTCCCAAATGGTGTGAATGTATGTGTGTGTCCTGCAATGGATTGGGTTCACTTTATACAGTATAATATTTTTGCAGTTTACCTCTCTGTTCTTTTATAAGGTATTTATGCACAAATATTCTCGATCAGTCAAGACCAGTTTTATACATCAATATTTTCTTCTTTATTAGAAGCAGCGAAAGAGAGAGAGAGAGAGAGAAGACAAAAAAGTGTATGAAAATCCATTTGCGACATGCTTAACAGGACGCTGTCGAAGTCACTCTGTGCCGCACCATCGCCATGGCAACTTGTTACTGCATAAACAGAGCAATGCTACTAACACACAGGTGTACACTGATTCGTGAAATAATCCACTCCTTTTTTAAAAAGGACTTTGCCCTCCGCTCACAGCCAGCACGCGACCACACCCCCACTGCCACAATAACACACATGGACTGCTACTGTACATTGTACCTTTAAATCCAGTTGTATTTACAATTAATAATGTACAATACCCACAAAAGTGAACATTGTGGCTTTATGAAACATAGCACAAAGTAATTCAGTTAAATTATTTTAAATAATATGATTTTTTTTTACAGATCAGGTATAGGGGAAAAAATATGCAGTCAGCTGAATGTTGAGGAAAAATGATTATCGAGCAATAATTTTGTAATTTGCATTAAAACAAATACGAGTCAAACGCCTAAAAATGCAAATTAGTTTGCAGTTAAAACAGACTGCTTGTAGACCGTGACGAGCCGTTTAAGCTCGCTGTGTCGAAAGGAACCAAGAAGAGAGTTGACATGCAACTCAAGTAAAAATATAGTTGCAAGCAACGACGGGCCCAAGCACCCTGTGCCATCACCACCCCGGGCGCACCGCACAACCTGTGTGTTATTCGAGTGTGTCAAGACCTCGAAAAAGCCATCGCCACCCGAGTGTGTGTGTGAGCTTGAGGGAGAGAGGTGTGTGACAAGTAAATGTGTGGATGTGAGTCTGTGTGTTAACATGAGTGATGTGTGTGTTATATTGTGTGTGATGTGTGTGTGAGACATGTGACTTGTTGGAAACTGCAATGGCAGTTATTGCCTTAAGAGTCACTGCACAGGTGTACATTGTATGAGGAACGTTCAAGTTAAACAGAGACTTTTGATTGTGCAGAATAACAGAATAACAGTTATGAGAGTAAAAAATCCCTTCATTTCTCTATATAATCCCCTGATACACTAATACACTTATCCCAGCGTTTCACTAGTGCTTGGATAACAACAAGGTAGAAAGTTTTCTCAATACGCCGGAGTCATGATCAGACTGCCTGCTTCACATTTTAAATTCTGGCCTCCCAGGAACTCCCTTAATGCCCCAAACATGTGGAAATCTTGAAGTGAGGTCAGGACTGTACGGGGGATGTGGCAGTGATGCCCACCATTGCAAGTGGTGATTGCTAAGGATCAGGCGTTCCCCTTGTGAATGTTTACGAGCGAGACGTGCGGCCTGCTTCAAAGCGCATCCTCCGCTCAGATGTTTCACTGTGGCTAAGAGTCTCATCACCGTAAGTTTTATGTGCATGTTAATTGGATTTACGCCTTCATTTGGCAGACATTTGACTTGAACGCTTGAATTAGACTCGGATGTTTACGCTTTTGTTCAAGAAAACAATCAGGATCTCAATTTGATCAAAATTTTTTTTTACGTATGATTCATGAGTAGGCTCCATTCTGCAAAACTGATCTCTCACCCTGTTGCCATGCCTGAAATTCATTTATTCATCAGGCTATAGAAGAGCAACAGAGTACTAATGGAGATTATATTTCATTCGATTCTTTCGAGCAAAATTTTGACATGTTAATACTTTCACCTAAGTGTTGCTTGTTTGGACCGCTGGAGGTCCAAAGTCCACCTCGGCCTGGAAATTTTCCTGCTTGAACTGCTAATGAACCTGAGTTTGATCATGTGTGTGTGTAATCAACAATTTGTGGTGAACTTTGAACATACATGATAACAGATTGCGTAATCGATGACAGCTTCATTTCTGAGCTAATGTGCAACAAGGGTTAAATTTTCCATTTTCCAAGCAAATATCACAGAACCAAAATAATAACTGACTTGAGATGTAATCACACTAACTGATTTGCATATACCTTCACTTAGTCCAAGAAAGGTCAAAACTACAGCATTAGGAATAAACATATACAAGAAAGGTTTTGTCTGTACATTGGTCAGAACTCTCACTGTCAATGATATCCTTATGTTTCATACAGTGAAGTATTTCGAAACCAGTCTCAGAAAATGTTCTGTCTGTCTGTCTGTCCAGCCAGATCACACAAAACTGGCTGGACAGAATTTAGTGAAACTTTGTCAGTCTTTTACCTTTCCTGAAGGTAAACCTGCACCATTATTGAAATTAAAAACTAAAACTTAATCTTTATCCATCTACTTTTTCGATTACAGAGAATGTGCTTTGACTGGTCCAACTCGGCACGAGATGCTCAACCTTACAAAATTTGATGTGAGAGTTTTGTACGTGTGCTTCAAACTGAAATAATATCACTGATTACATTAGAGCTCATCAGAATATTTTTAGCTTTAAATCTTTTTATTATTTCTACAAATTCTTTAACCGTCAACGACGTGTACTAACGCTAGCAGTATTAGACCGTGTGTATAATATCAATGATGCTATGCGTTACAATACTTGCATCAAGTATACTTGACGCGGTTAATTCTTGATCTTGAACGTGATTGGCTAGTGAAAATGATCGACGTCGCTTTTAACCAATCGGATATGGGCGGTTGGCCCACAGACGAGGAATATAAGCGACCGCTCAGCTTCTAGCCGCTCCATTCATTCAGGGTGCAGTCTCTCCACAAGGTGTGTTTAATTTTTAACAATTCCATTTTAAGGGCCAGACAAGCAGCTAAGTAGCCAGCTAGCCATTTTGATTATTAGCTAATTTTACAAATTTATTCGTCAGAAACATGAACGGCCACGATAACTCCATCATTGATGACTGCTTCCTGTTCACTTCTGAGTCAGTCGGTGAAGGACACCCTGGTATGTATATGTATATCTACGTAATGTAAATAATTTCCATCATGTTTCTATGGTACAGATAAGCTTTAAGTATAGATATGTTGGGCCACGAAGACGAGCAGGTCGAACTAACTGAAACGCGCGATACCTGAACGCAGTTAGCATGTTAGCAAACAATAGCTTCTTTAGCTGGGTCAATTTTCGTTTTTATTTTTGCGCGTATTTCTTTCTAAACTTATACTCAAATATACCACGTAAACATTTTCAATCTTCGGTTCAAGAAATCCTAAATATGTTGTACTTGTTTTAGGGTTCATAGGCGGCTTGTTTGCCGGTTAATCCTGAGCACGCGCGTTTATCAGGCCGAATCAGGGCAAGCGCGAGCTACAGGCCAAAAATACAATAAAATTGTATATACATTATAAATCATGTGTGTGTATAGATAGAAAATGGCCGTTGAGGTTATGTTTTGCTAGTGTGTTTCGTTAAATACACCCGAGAAGGAGAATGTAATTTTTGTGATGTGATGGAGAAACGTCGCGCATGCGCACGACGCAAGGGTAGGCATGTGGCCAGTCTAATGCTTTAAGGATGATCTTATTTTTCTTTGCCTACATGTCCATAATTATTATTCTAATTATGTACACACAGTTTGTTGACACTTTTTCTATACAATCTACTAACATCTTTTTAAAAGTTCTGTCTCAGATTTGTTTAAATGAGAAATTTATATAAATGTTTTAAAAAAACATTTTCTTCATGTTCTTTAACAAAGAGATAAAAAGGTATGTGTGTATATATGTGTGTAAAGAGAGGATAATTACATTTGTTAGGAAGGTATTAATGAACATTACTAAATCTGCAGTCTTATTATACGCTTTTGTCTCCACGTGTTTGCGGTCTTGCATCAGCCTCCATCCAGGTTGCCAGATTTTTCTCCTCATTTCCCCACCTGGCAATCAAAGTAAAATCTTTATGATGATCAAAGTCCCAAATATGTTCATTAAATTCAGTTTATATGCAGTATTTTTTTTTTTGTAAAATATTTTGTCCACTGTACATGAGTATTGTTTGCTTTTTAAGTCAGTGTGCTCTTATCAGGTCAATCAAGGCTTCCAGTTTCGTCTCTGTGCCACATGCGATTTTAGGCAGGTGTGTGTGTGTATAATGTATAGTTTGTGTGATTTTTATTTTTGAGTAAGTGTCAGATAATTTTCCTGTATAGGGTATTGATACAAGCGTACTGAGGTGTAGGCAGAAACCTGCAACTTTGAGATTATATATACACACAGAGAGGGAGAGAGAGCTCTCCATACCTTGAAATTAATGTACTTGGATTTAATTTTTTTTCTCTTGAAATAGAATTAATAGAAATTGTTCTCATCTACACGTATGTTTTAAAGTTGCTCATGCAGACGACAGAGGTTTGTCTCTTACGAGGAAGTGTAATGATACCCCAACTGGCAACCCTTGCATTGCTGGGAAAATCTTCCAGGTGCATTTTAGATTCAAGCCCATGTAATTAAAAAAAAATCATGATGTTTAATATTTTGTGCAACTGAAAGTTCTCTTGTTTGTTATGCAAGCACATACTGTTTATTTAATTAATATGTTGTACTCTCTGTAGTGCCCTCCTGCATAAGGCAGAGTGGGACAGGCTGATGCACGGGTACCTCGAATCCTGGCTGTGTTTCAGCTGATTAGAACTTCTTATCTCTGCTCTAAATATAGAGTCCCTCCGCAGGCTGCAGGGTAGTAACCCAACTAGATCATAACCCAGCTGTTGAGCAAGGCTGGAGTTCAGCACATGCTCTGGTTTATGCTCGGGGATTAGTAGAAAGCAGTAAGCGTTGTGGCAAAAAAATAAAAAAGGCATCATCTTGATGCAAATTTGTTCCCACGCTAAATGGAAAGTGTTAGCTGCTGCTTGTTTAAAAAAAAAAAAAAAAAAAAAAAAAGCATGGGAGCTATTTGTAATGAAGTCACGGTTGTTTAATTTTTATACATTCAGGTTTATAGAATAACCGATGGTTGTGGTTCAAGTCTAGCTTAACTTGCTGCTGTTTTTTTTTATTTTTTTTTTATGTCTGTTTGTTTGTTTTTTGTCATGTTGCAATACACCTTTGTAATTGCGTGCATCGTTTGTATTTTTAAAACGGTTGTAAACTCTATGGAGATGGGATGATGCATTTTGTACAAAATTTAAATTAAACATATTTTTATGCTTACTGAGTTAGTCCCTTTGATGATAATGCTGATATGACTGAACACTTGAAGCATTGATATATGCGGTGTAGTAAAGCATATGATGGTCTGTGTGCCCATGCGTACAGATGTCTCAAACAGCCAGGAAAAAGACCTGCTCATATCTGTTACAGATTTTTTTTCCCTTCATTTTCCCCCTTTTATTGGACCATTTATGACTCGAGGGACTCGTTCTACTTGAAGCTGCTTTGGCTGCGGTTCGCTTCGGGGATCTCGAGAGAGGAATGTGTTTAGTCAGGGGTCCTGGCACGGTTTATTTCCTGTTGCCAGCACGCCAGGTTGATTACATTTGAATCAGACCTGATTATCTTTAAACGTTAATCACAGAGCTTAGAGTTTTACATCATGAATCAGAAATTCCCACTTTATATTATTTATATTATTTTGCAGTAATGTTTTTTTTTTACTCATTAGGTGTAAATTTGTTGTATTTTTAGTGCAGATCTTTTAACAAATCTCTAAAACGAAACCCGTTTTCCCCCCAGATAAGATTTGCGACCAGATCAGCGATGCCGTTTTGGATGCTCATCTCAAGCAGGACCCCAACGCTAAGGTCGCCTGTGGTACGTGTTGTTAAAACTACAGTATAACTAAACATTGTGTGTGACTATATAAAACGTATACAGAAAATACTCACACGTGATTTTCCTTACATATGTTTCAGTTAAGATATAATTTATAGACTTTTTTTTTTCTTTCTTATGATCTTGCTTGTCTCTTTCCAGAAACCGTGGCTAAGACCGGAATGATCTTGCTTGCCGGGGAGATCACCTCCTGCGCCAATGTCGACTACCAAAGGGTGGTTAGAGAAGCCATCAAGCAGATTGGCTATGATGACTCCTCCAAAGGTGGGATTTTAGTCGCACAGCCGATTCGATGCTAAAGCACGGCGTTTTGCATATAAACTGCATTTGAGTTGGGTCAGATTCTGACAGTTCTGAGTACAGGTTTGTGTTTAAAGGCTTGTCTCATAGTAAATCAGGAAGGGGGCAAACACTTTCTCACATGAGCCCTATGAAACTGATTTTTCAGGGTTGTTAGTGAACATGACACTAGAATATTTAATTATTATTGAATGGCATCGTTTTCTTGTGGAAATCATGCTTAGTGTTTATTCTGTGGTTATGCCGTAGTTTAAGACAAGGTGTGTGTTAATTTATTCTGTAATGTTGTTTATTACGATTAGCATTTTTGGGGTTCCCTTGTTTTGCTTCTGTGGCTCTAACACACCCTTTTGCTCAGGGTTCGACTACAAGACCTGCAACGTCCTTGTGGCCCTGGAGCAGCAGTCCCCTGATATCGCACAGGGCGTCCACCTGGACCGCAATGAAGAAGACATCGGTGCTGGAGACCAGGTGAGCGTGATGAACCGGGGTCTTTTAGAACTTGGTGAAGGATGAGCAGAGTATCGTTAGAATGCTCAGGACAGGATGGTATTTACACAAGGCTTTATCATGAATTGGGACGACCGTAGCGTGTGAAGTAACACAACAGCTGAGACGTACTTTGTGTGGTTTTCAGGGTTTGATGTTCGGCTACGCCACAGACGAGACGGAGGAGTGTATGCCCCTGACCATTATCCTGGCACACAAGCTGAATGCTAAAATGGCTGAGCTGCGCCGCAACGGGTCTCTGCCATGGCTGAGGCCGGACTCCAAAACTCAGGTAAGTGTAAATGCAGGTTTTTTTTTGTTTTTTTTTTGGTTTAGATTTCTGCGAAAGAGTTGATTTTTCAAAGGGGGGTGATGGTAAAAGATGTATCATGCAAATTAATGTTTTGCCTCGGATAATTTTCTTGGCTGCATTTACATAAAGCACCACGGGACAGCAGTCAATAAACAGTAGTGTGAGTCGATGCCAGTTTACAGTCATGTGCGTCTGCTGCTGTTTTCTCCTTTGCTTTTTACTTAGTCCCATCTGTAAGTAAAAGTGATGTTGCGAATAAAGCTTCTCAGTACAGCTGTCCCGATTTTTTTTTTTCGAGAAAAAAAACGGTCAACCTCTACTCCAGAGATTCATTACCTCATCCAAGGTTGTTAAATTCCAGCTCTTTGTCTCCGGTGCAGGTCACCGTGCAGTACCGTCAGGACCGCGGCACCATGATACCCTTGCGCGTGCACACTGTGGTGGTGTCCGTGCAGCACGATGAGTTCATCAACCTGGACGAGATGCGTGACGCACTAAAGGAGAAGGTCGTGAAGGCAGTGGTGCCCAGCCAGTACCTGGACGACGACACCATTTATCACCTGCAGCCCAGTGGGCGCTTCGTCATTGGAGGACCACAGGTGAGAGCGGGGGGAGTACGTAGGCGTGTGACGGGCCGTGCTTGTGTCTTAACTTGATTACAGTATCGAGTTGTTTGTGATGTAGGGTGATGCTGGTCTGACCGGACGCAAGATCATCGTGGACACGTATGGAGGCTGGGGGGCTCACGGGGGCGGTGCCTTCTCCGGCAAGGACTACACTAAAGTGGACCGCTCCGCCGCCTACGCTGCCCGCTGGGTCGCAAAATCTCTGGTGAAGGCAGGCCTTTGCAAACGCGTCCTTGTGCAGGTGAGGATTTAATCGAGAATCTTTTACAGGTGTACAGTTTAGAACAGATTTAACTTTTAGTGTTTGTTTTTGTCTCGCAGTTGTCGTATGCCATCGGCGTGGCACATCCTCTCTCTGTCTCCATCTTCCACTATGGCACCTCCGAGAAGAGTGAGAAGGAACTGCTGGAAATAGTGAGGAAGAACTTTGACCTCCGGCCTGGGGTCATCGTCAGGTAAAGTAGGCATGTCTGAGTGTAGGACGGGATACCAGTGTCCTATTATAACTCCTTGTATGAACTGTGTGCACATTAGGGGTGGGAATGACCGGTCACCTCACGAGTCTTAGATGTCCATTCAATTAAAATTGCACTTTTAGAAGATTTTTTTATATCCTGGTTTAATGTTACATTTTACACCTTTTTAAAAAGTTTAATAAGTAATTAAATGAATAACATTCCTTATAACGTTAATTTTCATACTTGAACCGCAAAAAGTGCAGCATTTAAACAATACACTAACTTCAAATGCAAGAGTTTAACATTTAACTAAGCAGCACGTATCTGTATCTTGTATCTGTCATATTGTGTTTCTAAACAAACTTGGCAGATATCTCACTCCTACCACACGGAATAAAGTGTAAATAGGTTACCTTTAGGATTATAAAGATCCCTTAAACGCCTCCAATGACTGGAATTCTAGAGTGTGGGTTGAGGGGCTATGAGCGCGCAGGTGCTCTGTTTCTAACACGCACAATTTCCGACTAATTATTGTCGGTGTTTTGAGGCTGGTGTAATGAGAGGGTTTGAGACCAATTTGGAGTAGATTGAAGATAAAGGCAGTTCGGATTTTTAATAATGTAACACCATGAAAATGTTTGTTTCTGCGCTCGGTACAGAATCGGTTATACCTGAGGCTGATCAGCCGTCACAGCCTATCAAACTGAAAACCAGATAATTCTGGTCACTGGTCGATCGAACGGTTCATCTATATTATTAACGTAATAAATAGACTTTGTACTGCAAAGATTTACAGAAGCAGCGATTATGCCGAAAAATGTTTTGATGAACGTTTCTCATTGTCCTTGTCCGTGTTTTCATCTCGTTCTCTTGTGTTTCTCCTGCGTTCCCCCAGAGACCTGGACCTGAAGAAGCCGTTCTACCAGCGCACCGCCGTGTACGGCCACTTCGGTCGCGATTCCTTCTCGTGGGAGGTGCCGAAGAAGCTTCACTACTAAACCTGTAACGGCTTCTCCTTTCGGTCAGCGGGTGTACACTACAGAGAAACCTTGCTGCTTTGAGGAGAAGGATGTATCCTCTTGCCTAACCTTAAACCCCGTTCCTTCAAATCAAACGGTCCCAAAGATAGATGATTAAATACGTCCTTCCTTTTGCTTGCACCTGCTCAACACCTTAAAGTCTGTCTCGTGACAGATCGCATATAGATACACATTTTTTAACCCCTTCTGTCCCATACTTCTCCTTGCTTTCCTTACGCTCCTCTCCTGCATCCTGCTGAAGTTAATGATACAAATTGATATTTTAAATGCAGATTGCTATGCATTTCTACATGAAGCACTGAAGCCAATCACATCTTTTTATTAGTTTTTTTTTCCCTTTTCCATTCCCCCTTTTTTTTTTTTCCCTCTTCCTCCAGACTTTTTTTTTTTTTTTTTTTTTTTTTTCCTTTTTTTCCTTTCTTAAGCGATGCATTTCATTCACTAACGTGCTAAAAACTTGATCAGTAAAATGTTGAACAATCTGAATGCCAGCTTTGTGTGGAATCAAAGTATAACTCTAGAAGGCCTGGTTCGATTGGGGAACACACATAATATATATTTTATTACGTGACACGGTGTTATTTTTCAGAAATCTGTTGACTCAGTCCTTGCAGGTCACATGTATTCTGGTGTGTTACAGAGAAGCCAGAAGCTGCTACCAACTGTGGCTCTGAAGGACTGTGTGATTCTTAACTCCGCCCTCTTCTGCTTATTTCTAAGATTATTTTTATAAAATGAAATTTTATCTCGGTAGCTCTGTTGGCAGTTTTTTATTTTGTTATACATTTTTTTTTTCTTAGACCAAGGTGAAGTCACTGCACTTTCCCCTCTGTGCGTGGCCGATAGTCGGCGTAGTTACAGAGAAGCTGATCTCCCTCGCCGGCACGGAGGGGTCGACTTCACCACTTGAATTGCACCAGTTTTCGAGCCCTGCTGTCCGTACGGAAGTAGTCAGGGAGCCTGTAGAGCACTGGAAAGTTGTTCCTTTTTGTACGAGGGGAAACTTTTTAAAGGATAATCTTGCGCAGCAGTGTAGCTGCATGCCCCAGCGTGCCACCCGACGGCATCCTCATGGCATCGTACAGAAAAGCTCTGGGGCTCTGACGCTGGGTGGCTCTGGAAGCTGTGACCATTGTTGCCTATCTTATCTTATTAGATTTACTTGATTGACTGCAAATGAAGAGGGATTGACCATACTGTACATGCACACAAAGTATTTTATTACATATTGGATGACCTGCCCTGTATCCCAGGCGGAAGCAAGAGTTTGGCCAGTGTTGTACAGAGAAACTGGCCTTGTTTACGTTGCTCTGCTCTGGAGCGGTCAGAGTCCTTTACATGTTTGTTTTTTTATTATTATTTAATTGCCAGCCATAGGTGCACCAGACTGGTTACTGGAAGAGCAAAAGTGCCTTTTTTTTTCTTTTTTTTCCCGTTCTTTTTCTCTCCATCCCTGCCCAACTCCTTGTTTTTTTTTTTTTTTTTCTTCCTCTCTGTCCACCAGATTTTCTCCCTCTGAGATGTATGCACCTGCAGATATGCCTAAATTTTTTTTTTTTCCTTCCCCACTTCTCCCAAATGTTGATACCGTTTCCTGATTGATTAAATAAAACTTCTGCTCCCATGTCCTGAGATTTCTTTTGAGTTTCTGATCTGGTATTCCAAAATCCGATTAACAGATTGACTGTCATTATTGATTGTTAGTGTATTTAAAAAAAAAAAAGGGTCCTTAATGAAGATTTGATTCATTGTTTGTTTAAATTTTCATCTATAAAAATAATACACTTCCTCAGGTCCTTTTTGAGGTGAAGTACAAGTCGAATACATCTTTTAAAAACGTGTGCACTCTCAGGCCTGTCCCCTTAAAATACTGGTCAAGACGGTAACCTTAAAAAAAAAAATAATAATAATAAATTAAAAAAAAAACTTGCCTGACATCAATACTTAAGTATTGGTTGGGGTATTAATGTACACAATTTGTGTATTTATTTCAAAGTGCTGCAAAGGCTTTTGCCTAATTTTGACACTGGCATTATGAATACATTGGCATCAAATGTAGCTTAAATCAAGGGAGACGTTTAATAAACTTTCTTCACTTCATCAATGTAACCGTTTTACGAACTCGTGCATGTTTTGAAATCAGTGTGGTGGATTAGTTAGTCTGAGGTCAAAGGTCAGATCACTGAGCAGCCTTTTCAACAGCACTGGTGGATTTTTATTTATTTATTTCTCTCCACATGCGATCAGTTATTAATTTTCTTCAAAGTGCTGTTTTTCTTGTGGATAATGTGTTCTCAGAGTTTCAACTTCCTATAAGAATTTTTTACTAAGAAAAAGATGTTAATATGTGTCTAGAAGTGAATCAGCACCAGACTCGGATGTGGTTTCCTGTCCAGAGTGGGTTTTTTTCCCCCCATTTTACGGTACATAAAGCAGAAAGTTTCACTGAATGACCCAGGAGTTCTTTGAGTAACAATGGAGACGCCTGGAACAGACGACCTTAATCTCTTGACTGAAAGGTGTCAGGTTTTTATTAATCGATATTTATTTAAATTGTATTAAGGAGGGATGTTAAATAATGTATGTGATGTCATAAGATGTACTTTATTTAGAATATACAGATTTGTCTGGATCGATTACTTACACAGTGGTTGTGTTGCTGTTGCAAAAAAAAAAGTGGTTTGCTGTTATTGAGACTTTAATCAGTGATGAGGTGGCGTGATACAACCTGACCCGGTGGTGTGATGGGCGTTCCTTCACCACCACCCCTTCACTCTGTCTCTCATTCTCATTTAATGTCAACTTCAGCCATGTTTCTGAGAAAATGCAACTGTAAAATTAGTTATAATGGCTAACATTAATTTTTTAGCAATAATTGTAATAATATTAATAAAACAGTGATGTGGTGATTATCACTGTGGCCTCGTACCTCCATGGGTCGAGAGTACGATTCCCTTCTTTTTAGAAATGTTGCCAACCTGGACTGGAGTCAGCAAAACTTGTGTTCTTTATAACAAAGCGTGTCGGCCAGGACCTGCTCGATGTATGTAGTTTGCTTCTTCAGTTTGGAGTGCGGCTGACAATTGTGGAAACCCCGGTACCAGTTTAATTTCATGCTAAATTTATTCACCTCCAAATTATGTTGAACAGAGGAGTCATATAGCGTAAAAACTGTAGTATGCTTATTTTCTTATGACTCTACTGTAAATGCAGACGTGATGGGAGGAAAAACAAGCATTTGGTGGTGTTGCAACAAACGAGATGAGATAATATGTTAGTTATAGAGGATCTGAACACAACATAAACACCCATAATGAGGATTTCCTTATATAAACTGGATCCAGTGATGGATTTTTCACATCTTTTTGGAAACAATATGGAACCGGACTGATTAGGGTAAAAGGTGAAATGTCAAAAAGAACACAGTGACACTGACCTCAGTTTCTGCAGTTCAGGTCGATCCTGTTGAGCGGACGCTGTGTCCTCAGTGTTTGGAGGTTAAATAAATAAATAAATAAACCTTTGCCCAAGTCGTCATATACAATACACAAAACAATAAAATGTTAAGTAACATGCACTTAGTCATTTTTAAAAGTCAGATTTAGTTTCTAGGCTAAATACTGTACTTGTGACTAAATGTGTACTGAAATACCTGTGTTGCGTAAACCAGGAACAGTCATACTGATGTAATGATCATTCTACACTACATCAGTCACAATGTACTGCTTTTTCATTCCAGTTCTTTAGGGACGTGTACCGTTTTGAAAACCTGATGGAAAAACTCCAAGGTTGCGTTTCTCTGCACACACTTCAGTGATTTTGTGCTTTACCTAAAACCTGTATAAAGCTGATCTGTGTGTGTGTATGTATGTATATGTGTATATATATATATATATTTTATTATTATTATTTTTTAATTACCAAAAAAGTGCTTGATTTTTTTAATGAATATTATTTGATTTGATCTTGAGAAGAAAAACACCTGTGAGCATTGTGTGTATTTTTGCTGTCTTATGTGACAGCAAGACAAAAGGGGATTAGGTAGAGAAACTGTAACAGAGACTCAACATACAGTATAAATCCATCCATTTAGGAAACTCTGTAGTCCAACAAGGGACCATGGAGACCAATGGTAGCTACCATGGTATTTATTCCATTTATTCCCGTTTTACGACCTTGGTAGGACCTTCGGTCAACATTCACACAGCAAATGAATAAATTAACCTAATCTGCATGTCCTTGGGCTGCGTTAGGAAACCAGAAACCCAACAAGCCCGAGAAGAACATGCAAACTCTCAGAGTGCTCACAGACCCTGAGGCGGGAATCCTGGACCCTGAAGGTGCCGCTACATATTGTGTGTATATATACAGCACACCACATAAATATTACCTCAAAATGACCTTAAATTTGTGTTAAAGACTTTATGAATTTGATACTCAGATCCAGTTGTCCTGTATATCGTTCAGTATGTCTGAGGAACCTCACGAGCAAGGCGCAGTTGCCTGGCACTGAGTAACTGCAATAATAATAATAACTTCTATAGCACCTCACACCCGAGACCGTTTCACAGCCACAGGCTTATGGTGTACTTTTACCATGACCTATATGGTGTGAAACGGTACCCTGAGACAGGAGAACCCCAGCTGTGGGCTCCTATTTTAGAAGTAACACATGGTGAACTTTTGTTAGCTGTACTGGACAAATACTCAGCCATGCATTTGGTTTTACTTGCATATACGGCGCAGTCCCGTGGAGCTTATTCTGGTCTCAATCATTGTAGTGCTATCGCCCATCGATTTAAAAGTAATCTAGTCAATTCTGTTTGTTTTTTTTAAATAGAAACAAATCAGTAGCCTAACTGAAACCACTGGAACCTGGACCAGGCCGTGACTAAGGATGAATAAATAAATGTGATGACGTCCTGCAGTCGCAGCACATGTCCACATTAACAAAGACTTTCTTTGTTGCATGAGTTTTATATCTGACTGAATAATTTACACTAAGTAGTATGCTTTAAAAGGAATACTGAATACTGAACTAGGATTTTTTTTTAGGAGATGATGTTTAAGTCAGCGCAGATCCCCCCAAAAATGGCTTGATGGCCCGTATCAGTTAGTCTCATCTTCTGATAATTGCTTGGAGCTGTAGACATCAGAAGAAAAAGGGGGGAAAAACATACATCTCATAATTCTTTTTTGACTCTGAATTTGACTCTAGGCAAGACCAACTGACCTGCGGACCTGAAGCCTGCGCGGTTTGTATTCTTTGAGCATATCAGAGATTTCTTTGCATCATACTATATGTCGTTTAGTTTTTTGTAGACAGATCACACAGGTTTAGACAGCATTCTGTAAATAACTTGAATGCTTTTGATCTTTGTCTAGCCTTTGCTTTGAACATTACATTTAAAGAGATCCTATAGAGAGTTTAAAAAGTTAGTTTTAGTTTAAAAGTTTTTATGGCACATTTTTGCAGAGTAATAACATACAGTAAAGAACGTTATTGTCTTTATTGTATAGATTTTTTCTTTACCTCACCCTGTCACAGGTAAGTTGAAAATAGTTAATAATAATAATAATAATAATAATAATAATAATAAGGAGATTAATCTGGGAGGCCATATGTATGATTTAATATCTCTAGTAATATTATTGAAAACCAAATGAAGTTCAGCAGACATAAAGAGAAACGTTCATTGTGTTCTCTATATGTGTTTAAATGTGCAGACGTGTTAGATAATTTTTCTTATGGGGTCCACAAAATGGTGAAGCTTAAGCAAATACACTCCATTTTAATACAGTTGCTGATTAAACTAATACATTCAATTGGTTTGTGTCAAAATCAGATTTCTAAACCACGAACAGGAACCATAGAAATAATACTGCTAGTTTGTGCCATGTGGATTGTTTATGATTGATTACGGTCTTTGACTGTTTGGGAAGAAATTCACATATTTCATGTCAGGACTTGAACTGCTCGGGGCTTACTTTTGCTTTCAGTAGTAGTCTAGAACCTGATTCACTGTTTTTATTCTGTGAAGTAAACATGGAGACAGGAACCATGGAAAGAGATTCCACCTCGAACCATTACATGGCCAAACGTCTAACATCTTTCACGCGTCTTTTTTTTTCTTCATGATTCTACTAACGTGCCACCATCACCATCAGACCCAGTCAAAATTATGCAAACTTCTCTGGTACACTAATATCACTTACTGTGCACCTGTGCAGGATCCTTTGACCAAGACTCGCGTACATGTCAGCTTGGCGCTAAGTATTTGTAATAATAATAACTTCTATGCTGTCTTGCTTACACCCAAGATTCCCTCACAACCCTGTCCTTCAGTCATGTGGTGTCATGTTTCCCTGAGCTATAGGATGAGAAACGGCGTAACCAGAGAAGAGAGCAGCCCGGCTTCTATTTTAAAAGATCTGTAGTTGTGCTGCTCCACATGGCAGACATGTAGACGTTTCCTAGTGAACATTTAGTTGTTTATTTTTTTAGATAAACAGTCAGGTGACAAGGACTCTTGGCCGTGCACCTGGTTTACAAAACATACAGAAAGGATCGATTTTTACTTTCAGTATTTCAGAAAACTGAAAGTGTGCAGTATTATACAGGGCGTAGTCAATTCTCGCTCAAATGATCTCAAATTTGAGACTCAAGATGTGTAAAAGTTTTATGATGGAGACTGAATTGGGCATGCCAGCGATAGTGACAATGTGCTGTTGTAATGGCCACCACATTCACCTGACCTGACCCCTTGTGATTTTTTGGAAGGAACTCTTTATTCCGCCTCCTAATACAAGCTTAGAGGAGCTAAAGCAGAGAGTCATGGAGGCATTGTGTCGTGTCACAGTCGGTGCACATAATGAACATTTGTGAAGCTTTGTGAAATCGTGTATATGTGTGTATGAAGCCTATATAGTTTGAAAATGTTGTTAGAATTTTTATAAATCTTTTCTTTAACATGAAGCCTATTTAATTTTGTTTGCCTTGGACATGTAGTTACTCAGATATTCATATTTTAGTCACTCACTCACTCACCGCTCTATCCTGTATTCAGGGTCGCAGGGGGCTTAGAGCCTATCCCAGGAGACTTAGGGCACATGGCGGGGTACACCCTGGACAGGGTTCCAATCCATCACAGGACACACATATACACACACTACAGGCAATTTGTTATGGCCAGGTAGCCTAATCTGCAGGTCTTTGGATTGTGGGAGGAAACTTGGACGAAACTGCGCAAGAACGGGGAGAACATATAAATTCCATACACACACACACACACACACAGACGGGAATCGAACCTGGCCGGGAATCGAACCCGGACTCTGGAGGTACAAGTCAACAGTGCTAACCACTACACCAGCGTGGTGCCTATTCATATTTCAAATGATGTCAATTTTTTTTTGCCACACTGTACATCTGACTGAATGTGCACAGGGTATGTTAAAGTCACCTTGATTTGGGAAGCAGCATTTTGCCTTTTAACATTTAGTTTCACACTCATTTTGGAACAAAATGGATTAAAACCAATTGTCCACAATGCCAAAGTAAAAACATGTGCTTTGTGTGCGTGTGTGTGTGTGTGTGTTTTTTTTACATGAAAAAAGACTGAAATATCCCACGTACATAAGTATTTAGACCCTTTCTTATGACATTTTTAATTGAGCTCTGCTGCATCCAGCTCCTATCAATGGTCCAGGAGATGCTCCTACATCATGATTGGAGTCCACCTGTGCCTAACTGAATTCATTAGACATAATTAGGGATGGCACGCACCTGTCTATAAAAGGTCTCGCAGTAGCCAG
Organism: Clarias macrocephalus; assembly: GCA_011419295.1. NCBI lineage: Eukaryota > Metazoa > Chordata > Actinopteri > Siluriformes > Clariidae > Clarias > Clarias macrocephalus. Next base: position 61,153 of record JAAGKR010003273.1, read on the forward strand.
TGTATGTCAGAGTGAAAACATAGCCATGTGGACAAGAGAATTATCTGTAGACCTGTGAGACAAGATTGTGTCAAGACCCAGATCTGAGGAAAGATTTTGAAAGTGTCCAAGTGCCCACTGTAGCCTCCATCATTCTCAAATGGAAGACGTTTGACACAACCATCAGTCTTCCCAGAACTGGTACCGAGCCAAACTGAGAAATTTGGTCAGAGAGTTAACCAAGAACCCGAGGGTCTCTATAAATGAGATCCCGAGTTCCCTTTTGGAGACGGCAGAGCCATCCAGAAGGACATCCATCATTGCAGCACTCACCAATCAGGCCTCTTTAGTAGAGCGTCCAGACAGACACCATTAGTCTTTTAAAGGCACATGACAATCTTCTGGGGGTCTGCCACAAAGTGAGAAAAAAAAAATCATATTGTCTAATGACAAAAAGATTGAACTGTTGGAAATCCTTTTGTGCTTTGTGCTTGTGTTTGGGTGTGCTCTCTCTCTCTCTCTCTCTCTCTCTCTCTCTCTCTCTCTCTCTCTCTCTCCAGGCCCACGCTGCAGTGGCTAGGCAGATATTTGCACCAGACTCTAAGACATATATTAGTATGGAGGGAAAAAGTATGATGCAGAATGCAGAAGAATAGAGAGATATCCTAAAAAAACCTTCTCCAAAGTGCGTATGTAGTTATTGTGTATAGAATTACACACAGAGACGGGAATCGAACCTGGACCCTGGAGGTGCAAGGCGACAGTGCTAGGAAGTATACAGTATAAATATAATAATTCTATTCAATTTTATTTGTATAGCGATTTTAACAGTGGTCATTGTTGCAAAGAAGCTTTGCATATAGCCCTGAGTTTTTGGTCTTCAATGCACTGTGGAATGAAACTATGAAATGAAACTTCAATGAAACTGTGAAATCTAGCATGCACAGGTTTATGCAACATTTTGGAGTGACTTTGTCAAGGGTTTGAAGACTGATCTATATGAGAGGGATAGTTTGGGGCTTTTGATGGAATGAAGCAGCTGTCTGCTGTGAAACTTGCCGATTTCTTTATCCAGCAGAAGTGAACATCTGTCCACAGTGCCAGAACTACAACTAACTGGTTTGCTGCCCATGATATTACTGTGCTTGATTGGCCAGCCACCTCTCCTGACTGGAACCCCATATAGAATCTTCGAGAGGAGGATGAGAAACTCTCAGCTCAACAATACAGATGAGCTGAAGGCTGTTATCAAAGCAGCCTGGTCTTCATTAACGCCTCAGCAGGGACACAGACTGAATTCATGCTAAAGTGGCCCTGAAAACGAATTGAGTGCGTAAATGAAAATAATTGTCAGAATTCCTTTATTGTAAATCAGTTTCTGCTTGTTCAGATGATCAACTTTAATTATACTTTAATTTTACTTTAATTTTGTTGCTGTCATAACAGTCATGTTTTATACTTATCGCTTGCAAGATTACAAAGGCAGATAGATTTAACCGAGATCTAGATAAGGAAGTGAAAACACTGTAACACTGGTGACTCAGCTTGTTCATGAACACGTCACTGTGTCATGTGTAGGAACTTTGACCTGACTTTTAGGAAAGCTAAAAGTTTGTAAAACTTAATTGAAAGCAAAAACACACCATGCGATTAAGTTTATAATATCGTAAGGGGTCAGAATAAACATGCTCGGTGGTAGATTTTATTGTATTTTATTGCTTCAACATATTAGTTTAAACAACAGCAGGTCAGAGCTCAGGTTCACCTTGTAGCCCAGATTAGAAATGCAAACACAAACATTTCTGTTAATCATTTTGGATTTGCCTCTTCAGACTCGGTGTTGCTGATGTCATGCTGAGACGCTGGAATCCAACGGCGTACAGAGCTGTTAAAAAAGATAAAAGGTCAAAATGTACTTATTACACAATATACAAATTAGAAAGGTGTCTGTGTAAGATATTATACTAATAATCAGAAGGACGTGCATCTACAGTATGTGCTGTACGAGTTCTTATTTGTGTTGCTTAAAATAAAGTTATACCAAAATGCCAGCACATATTTCTTTATTCTGATTGATCAGGAGTTTGGGTTACATTTCTATAATTAGCTATGAAAGCTGTTCTAGTTGTATTTAAAACCACACGTTCATTTTGATCTGGTTGGACCATGTGAACTTCATACTGGACGTCCACAGAAAAATGATTTGCACAAGTTAAAATGGTGATCTTTCTTTGGAAGGAGATGTTTATTTATCATTTTTGGAAGAGTCTCCAGGTTGGTGCTTTTTCACCACCTACAGTACTACTGCATCGTCTGCATCGTTACTATAGCAACCAAAAGTTATATAAGGGCAGCTAAAACTTAATCAGATTTGGTCATTTCATTCAGTTCAATAGAGGGAAAAATAAAGAAATAAATTATATGACATGGTTAGGACATGGAAAACACTTAGTTATAGAAACTAAGTGTTTTCATGAAGCATTAAATGTAACATATGATCTGAAACATAAATCGGACAAATTCTAGAGACTTTGGAAACCTTGAGACTGGAGACTCTGGACTTTTTTTATTTTATTTTGATTACTTGTTTCAGGACAATTATTATTATTATTATTATTATTATTATTATTATTATTATTATTATTATTTGCAGTAAGAGCTGTATATGTAGTACAGTATGTACTTGTTTAATAGCTTTTATTTTCAACATGCTTTTCAGCATTTTGGGTTTGTTTGTTTGTTCTTTGATGTTTTTATTTTTCAAAAAAACATTCCAAAAACAATTTTAAATTAAATGTTACATTCATTAACATTGGAAAAATTTTGTGTTATAAGAGGAGTAACCCTTTATGGATCTTTTTTTTTTCTGTTTAAAAAAAAAAAAAAATTAACTGGGTACAGGGTACCTTGTACCCAGTTAAGGAAAATGATAATTATAATTTTCCTATGGTGCAGGAGCTATAGGCACCGTGATCACACTGGTACAGCATAATGCTTGCAGCACTGCATCTATTTCAGACTTTTTTGTTGTACCAAAGTCTATATAACACTGAAGAACTGAATCTGAACTCACATCTACTTCCACACGTTGGTCTGGCAGGAAGAGACGACCTGGAAGGAAATTATCATACAAACACTGTTAATGAAAAATAACCCCGTTATTTTTAATACATTCTGTCAAAGAGAGATCAGTCAGACTCATTCACATACTTCAGTACTGTATGAGGAACCGGGTAAAGAGTCACGACAGTGGATGGTAGAAATGCCGTTACCCAGCATTAGGCTGCTATTTATTTACACTGATAATTATGTTCGAGGTGTAGTTTAGAGCTAAAAAAGAAACCCAACATAACAGCATTAGCCTTCTCAATGCAAATGTCAGTGACTTTGTCAAACGAGGCGAGTCACCTCAAGGGTGCTCACAAACATGAAACAAAGGTATGTGTAGAAACCTGCAAAGATCTGTCTGAAACAAGACCCGTAATTATCGCCTCCAGGGTTTTTTACAGATGTAGTTAAAATTCCGAGCCGAGCAAATTTCACACCACAAATCAATTTCATAATTATGTGAAAAAACTGCATTCCTCTTCTGAGCGGTCTAAGGTGCTGCGCTCAGGTCGCAGCCTCTCTCTAATGGCATGGGTTCGAATTCCACTTCCAAAAGAGCTCCATGTGTGGGGCGGTGCCGCCTCAGTGTGTTAAGGCTCCGAGTTACTGACTGGAAAGTATCAGTAACCCTGTCAGCTCTTTAATAATACAGTACGAGGCAGCAACTAGCTAGTTTAAGCTAGCAGAGTAATGAAGGAGGCTAACAATGCTGCTCGCTGTTAGTTAATTAATGTTAAATCTTGTTGCTATCGATCTCTACTAGACTCGCAGATTCATATGATCAACAGCATCAACTTCAATTGTGTTTAAAATACTTTAAATATTGTTCATCAGTAAGTCAGTCAGATAGTTCGGCAGAAAAATCTGTTTCTTTGTGCAGTACGTGTACTTTTGTACTTAAAGTTGATTTTAAAGCAGGTACTTGAGTAAATATTTGAAGTGGTACTTCTACTTAAATACTTTTTAGGCAAGTGCTTGTGCTTGTAGTTTTGAGTTTGAGTTTTTCTGTCACCTCTCATTAACAGCTCCTGGGTTGAATCCCAAATATTATAAAATGGAAAGCTGTAGAAAATGTACGATCCCTTGTTCCACACAAAAAGCAGCCCCTTGGTTGGGGTTAGAGATTCAGCCTTGTGTTAAAAGCTACTTAGGCTTGTAGCCGTGAAGCACAGCATGGAAAGTTCAGAGGCAATTTGAAATGACTTGTTTAAGACGACACAGATGTGTGTTAGCAGACGTGTTTTCTTCCTGGACATGGTTTTTGCCGTTGGATTCCGGTAAGTAAGGTCCATTTTGTCGTCCAGAAGAGTGTGACGGAAACCATGACGGACAGGTTTAGTGATGTCAGGTGCGAAAGTTCCACACAATCTGTGTTTATACTGCAGATGTACAGAGCAGATTGCACCATCTGCTGTCTGTCAGGGGAACTTCAGAAGCAACAACGAAGAGTCGTTTTCCTTAGCCTCAATAGACCCAGGAATGTCTGGGTGTGAAGCTAATTTTGTGACAGAAAATAATCACGAAAATACATTTCCTATTGGAAATTGGAATGACGTGATGAGCATAAGGCTATGGACATTATTAAACAATAAAAACTGGACCTTTAAAGTTGGATTCAATAATGAAATGAATACAATAATTAATGATGAATTATTATGAGAATTCATAATTAAATGAGATAAAAAATTCTTTAGTCTTATGAATTTTCCTATTCAACTCATTTCACAGTTTGGGATTTAAAAGCTTACTGTACTTTACTTGTTTCACTCTCTTACTTAAATCCCACTCGGTCACTTTCTCTCTCTGTCACACACACTCACACTCACAAACAACTCACCCCACAAGTGTGAGCGGTTTGCAGATCTCGGCAGCTGTATTTGGGCCCCAGTGTGCAGGGGTCACCGGCGTCTCCCTGCTCCGCCCTCTTACTCCCCGTACACAGATCGGCTCTCTAAACACATCATGAACAGGAATGGATCAGACACTCTTACTGTTCTGACTCAGTGTGAACACTTAATTAATCAATCAATCAATTAATTAATTAATTAATTAATTAATTAATTAATTACTCAAATTACTATGACAATATATTATGCTAATAATAATAATAATAATAATAATAATAATAGAAGTGGCAGCAGGGTGGCTTAGTGGTTAACACTGTCGCCTTGCACCTCCAGGGTCTGTGTGCATGGAGTTTGCATGTTCTCCTCGTGCTTGGTGGGTTTCCTCCAGGTACTCCAGTTTCCTCCCAAAGTCCAAAGACATGCAGATTAGACTAATTGGTGTGTGAATGCACGTGTAAGTGTTGACCGTAGGTCCTACCACAGTCGTAAATATGATAATAAATACAATAGTAATCACCACTGGCCTCCACGATCCCCAGTTGGACTACCAAGGTTGGTACTGTAGATGGATGGATGGTGCAGTAGTACTAGTACTAGTGCATGTGTGCCCTCTGGTGGCTGATAAAGGCATTACAGAAGTCTTTGTATACAGTATGTCTGTACAGTACCTCACACACATCCAGAGCCACCGCCTCGTTTCCCAGAATCCATTGGAGCTGCTCACCATAGCGCTGAGTAAAACTCTCACACTGCAGAAAAGAAAAGAACAAACTCATAAGAGGAAAGTTTGACAGAAGTGATCGGAGGTGTTCATTTAACTCCAAGTCTTCCCAAAAATCTCTCGTTATGTATACGAGAGTTCATACAGTACATGACGAGGTGCGACCCAGCTCAACCAGTTGATTCAGTCAGTTGATCCATATTTTTCTTGTCCTGATTTGGTCCCATAATCAGAATCAGGCTAATTCACAGGCTTAACTATATGTACGTTAGCGTGAAGGCTAAGACCTGCTTCCTATGAGACTTGTGAAGCCAAACACATCTTTTTTAAACTGATGCTAATGCAGAGTTACAGGGATTTATCTCCCCTCGTCTACGTACATGAGCTCATAGATATCAGTGACTCCGTAGTTAAGGCATTGGGCTACTGATGAGAAGATCCCAGGTTCAAACCCCATCACTGTTGGGCCTTTGAGCCTTGACTTAACCCTCAAATACTCAGAGGTATAATGAGATAAAAATGGAGAAGGGCTTCTGTCAAATGTTTGCTAGGCAAATGCAGCATGAAACTTGGTCAGGGCAGGACATCACCAGATTGTAGTCACAACAATAGCAAACATGTGTTCGGAATTTTTTTTGGTCTTGCCTTTCTAATGACTTTAATGTTCTAGTTTATCGCAAATGCATACCAACTTCACAAAGCAAGGACTATAAAGACGTGGCCTGAACACAGAACCCTGACCTCAACCCCATCAAACACCTTTGGGATGAACTGGAACGGAGAACCTTCTCGTCCAACATCAGTGCCTGACCTCAAAAATGCTCTGCAGAATGAATGGACACTATTTCCCTCAGAAACGCTCTTGTAGACAGCCTTCCAAAAAGAACGGAAACTGTTATAGCTGCAGAAACTGGATCAACCCCATATTGAAGTGTATGTATTTGGATACAATGTCATTTTGTCCATACTGTGTATATGCTGTGTAATAAATATACATCATATAATGTTTAGAATACATTTGGGATTTAGCCCACGTTTAAGGGTTCAGGTTTTTACACCATGGATCTAACCTTTACTTTGCTTCACAATCCTACTAAATGTATACATTGCTGGTATAACAACCAAAATGATTAAAACATCAACTAAAAACATTCAGTCTTTAACCTTGGGCAGGATGCCGGGGTATGACTGGCACACTGAGCGCAGGAAGGAGGTGACTTGGGGCTGAGTGGCGTTCGAACCCAAACGGAGACGAGTCAAGACGACCAGAGTCAGACATGAGTCACAGTCTGAGAGAGGAGATACCACTGAGAGGGGAAGGACAGAGAGAGAGACGTGCAGGTCATAAAACATGAGACATGGTGTAAAATAGAAAGAGAATCAGATCGATAAATAAAGAGAGAGATAGAGATGGAAGAAGGAGAAGGCGTGTTACTGGATGGAGGCGAGCTCTGACAGAGCCGCAGCACAGAGCAGATGGAGTTGGGCGATGCTGCGTTCAGGAGAACCTCGAACAGCTTCTTCACTGATTTCTGGACCATCCGTGAGCACTGACCGCTTATGAGGATGGGGAGGAGGGAGCACACTTGGTCCAACACACCGATCACAACACTCTGGCACGAACACAACACACACTTTACTCACACAACAAACAATCTGAAAGTGAAAGTCTAAATAGTCATAGATATTGTTCGACTTTTGTTTGATTTCTTCCAATTAATGTGCAAAATATTTCCACATAATTAATTTATTTAATGTTGCCTCTGTTCTTTCATATCTAATCCCCCATTAATAATTTATATTAATCCCTGATTTTTTCCCTCTAATTGATTCATTTATTTTCAAATGTGATTTTGTTACAGATGATAATTTATTTCTATGAGTAATAAATTACACATAACTAATTAGTTTTCACGTAATTTTAGTGTCTCACAAATTGTTCATATGATGTGATGTGTGTGTGTGTGTGTGTGTGTGTGTGTGTGTGTGTGTGTGTGTGTGTGTGTGTGTGTGTGTGTGTGTTGATCTCACCTCTGTCTGTGCTGTGGGTAGGAGACAGTCCAGCACGTTCAAAGCGTATGTGCATGCATTGCATGGGAACGAAGCTTCTATCTGAGGTGTGTGTGTGTGTGTGTATGTATGCGCAACAAAAGAAACATGATTATTCACACACCAACTAAGCAAGTACATCAAATAGGTTTCTGCCCATGCCTATTTTCATGTGATAAACAACATACACAAGTGCACAAAGTTCCACCTGTTTATCTGTTTAGAGGTAACATGAAATAACATTGTCAATGCAGAGTGTATTATAGGTATCAAAACATCTGCAACAGGTTTATAATGACATTCCAGGGTTTCACCACTAGATGTCGCCAGATACCAAATATTAACAGAGTTAACCAGTTACACCTGTCTAATTTTACAAGCACACATTGAGCTGCTATTTTGTTTTATTAGCTCTATTATGCAAATAACCTTGTAGCAGTACAGTTACACAATGTAGTCCATCTTGTTTTGCACAGTTAACTTCCCAGGTGCATAAATAGTCTAGACTTATGGAATGAGAGCATATTCTGTTTGTGATGCTTGAGTTCTGTACATGTGTCTGTGTCTGATGATTTACCATGGCAGGAGAGGGTGTGATGGTATTCTGGATGTAATTCATCAAAATGTCCTCCATTTGCTGCTTGACCTCTCCATCACACAGGTTAAAGTAAGCGCACACCTGTCCAGGGTTCTACGGAAACACAGAGAAAATAGAAACAGTGCCTTTGTCATTAAATTTTTTATTAGTGTTAGAGACTGGAATCTTTACGAACATTACAATTTGATTTCATTTAAATTAGCAAATATTTCCATATGATTCAAAGCAATTGCATTTAAACTTTTGAAAAAAGATTTCAGGAGACCAGCAATCCACACTCCTATAATAAATAGATTGCGATAAAGTGCCCACTTGGGTGCTATTCCAGTGAAGAATATATAATACAGTGGCCTATAGGGTTGACCTACATGTGATAATAAATAAATAAATAAATAAATAAATAAACATGAAGTGCCCCAGTGGGTGACTGACCGAAATTGTCTCTTTTTAAATTGTAATATTTGGCTTCTGTCCCTCAGACAGCCTGCATCTGCCCAGCCACTTCCACATGGGAAACTAATCCAGACCAAATAGGGCTTATGATGTTCAGAGGTGGGAAGTAACGAATTACATTTACTCGCGTTACTGTAATTGAATAGATTTTGTGTACCTCTACTGTTTAAAGTAGCTTTAAAATCTGTAATTTTACTTAAGTATGTGCTTTGTTGCACTCGCGTGTGCGTATTTTTGTGCTCCAGTCCAGACTCCACTCCAGCTTTTCTTACTGTCCCCAGAGCGGCATCTACCTGACCTTCCACACGGTCGCTTCCGCCCTGATAGTGACGTCATCAATCAGCGCGACTATATATAAACCGCAGAGCGACGCGGCAAAAGAGGAGACGTGTGGTTGAGTTGTTGGTTGCGTTGGACAGAGATTTTTGATATTTGATTGTGTATTCTGGTTTTGACTTTTTGCCTCCCATTGACTTTGATTATTGCTTCGCCCCTTTGGTGAAATTTTACCTGGTTTATATACCCTTACTTAGGGCTTACCTCATAATTACCTTATTGTTCACTCCTCCTTAAGTCAAGTAGATACTTAATATTCATTAGATATGTGTTAAATTTGTTAGGTCCGATTGACTGGCACATCCCAATTACATAATTTCCCTCCTCTCATCTCATAATTATTCATGTCTGGGTAGGCCTTAAAAGATCTTACATCATCCTTTTTCAGAGAGAGTTTGGTTTGTTCCTCTTTTCCTAACCAGAATATCAACCACTAGCACTGATTGATTAATTTTTATTCCTATTTTCCTAATCCTTCCCCAACAGTCAAGCTTAGTATGCTTGAAAATATTGAAATAATTGATTTGTTAATAATTTTTCTTTATTTATTATATGCTATTTATGTATTATTTTAGGATCTCAAGATTATAATTAATTATTGACCTTAATTACAGTTATTTTAACGATTATTATTTTATTATTGCATAATTATTATAATTATTATAATTAGTTCCCCTTATTTAAAAGACTAATCAATAAAAAATTTTATTCTTAAAAGAATCTATTTTTAAATCACAATTTGATTATTAACTTATATTATTTTAAACATTGACGTTTAATAATATACATTATGGATTAGTAATTATAGTTATATGAATTCACATAATTTATTCATGAATATTCAAATATTACAACCTTCATTGATGAATTTTGGTTGTGTAGTGTAATATAGAGTGTGGTAAGGGATAGTAATGGACTTGATTATTAACTATTGATCCCTTTGTTTTTTATCTTAAAAACGGGAAGTCTGGCCATCTGTGCTCTGTGTCCAGGAAAACGGAACTGAAAGTTGTTGCTTTGAACTTTTCCTAAGCGTCTCTGTTAATCGCCACAATCATCGCCTTATCAGACCACCCATTCCTCTGAAGGTATTACTGAGGAATAGTGATTAATTTAATTTTTAATAAAATTATATTATATGTTGTTTTTATTACTTTATTCGCTCCTAAAAGTGGAAGTCTAGCTCTTTGGGCAATGTCCCAATCAACGCAGAACCGAAATTTTATTTTTATTTTTTGGATCCCTGCCTGCGTTTTTCTGTGTTTTTCCCCTTCAATTTTCCACTTTACCCTTCAAGTTCCTCAATTTCTTGCACTCTGTGTGTCTGGGTCGTTCTTGATCATAGCTCGCATACCTTTTCCTTGATTATTGTTAGTTATAAGTGTCTAACTATAAAATTTTATAAAAGGAGTAAATATTATTAGTATCTTGCTCTGCTAGCTATTATTTTTTTGTTAGTATCATTATTTTACTGATTGCTTTGTTTCCTATCCCTGCCTTCTGCCTGCCTGTTCCTCACTTCCCCTATTTGCCGAGCAGGCGCCTTTTCTTTTGCAATGAGTGGATCAAGGCCTCTAGAACCGAGGCCTTGTGGGTATTTGGTGCCTTCCTCTTGAACACAATTATAAATCAATAAAATTTTACCACAGGAGTCAGGGAAGGTACCTGTAGTTTTGTTTAGTATATTTTTGCAGGCAATCTAGCTACTAAAATACAGATACCCTTTTGTTTATTATTATGTGTGTGTGTGTGTGTGTGTGTGTGTGTAAAGCAATACAAACCTCATTATTTCATCAGTTAATGACTGGATCTAGTTCTTTCTGCCATATACCATCATTTCCATACAGTTTAAGATAAAACCCTGAACCCTAGACTGGGACGTGACGCCATATGTAAGTGACCACTTTGATTTTCAAGCACAAGAGAGACAACAGCTTTATTATGCAACAACTAGTTAAACTAGTGAGATTTATATGCGCTTGTCTTTTTTGAACTACGCTAGAACCCCCCCCATCCCACCCCCCCTTTTTTTACTTTTACTTGAGTAGATTTTTATAATGGTAATTTTACTTGTACTTCAGTAAAATTTCACTGAATTAACAGTACTTTTACTTGAATACAAAGTTTTATTACTCTTTCCAACTCTGATGATGTTTAATGGATCAGTGCTGAATCTTTCAAGAGAGGATCGATTGCTCTGCCAGGCTCTACTACAATTTCTTCAGTCCCAGGTTGAAATAAAGTTATGGTGACAGGTACAAACATATTGATGGTTTAAGGATGTCAGAAACTGGGACGGACTGAATTCACTGATTCTTTGTGACTGGCTCACCATGAGTGCGGTAAGGAAGTTGAGGACGAGACGAAGGTTTTTGTCGACTTCGCTGCGGCATGGCTGCTTAATCTGCTCGGGCAGCGAGTCACACACCTCCTGCAGAGCGCTCTTCAGCATCGTCTGATCAAAAACAGACATCAAAACACATGTTTCACAGAGTAACGGATTAAATATTGACAACAAAAAAAAAGTTCCATCGAGAACACAAATTTCTCTTAGTGCTTATTGTACTCATTTCAATGTATTGCTTTGTTGTGTATCAAAGAGAGAAAGAGACAAGGAATGCCAGGTCAAAGCTTCTCAACTGAATTTCCTCCGTCTTTTAATCATTAATCATTTCCTTTATTTTCTTGTTCATGAACTCGTCTTAACCTCGCTACAGTCATGCAAGCAGACGTGAAGGAGAAAGGAGCCACAATCATGTACAAACCACAAACATAAGCATGTGCCAATATCAATCATTCATCACTTCACTTCTGTCATAGATATACAGTAGATATGTTTCGGTCCTCGACTGCATTGCGCAACATGTTAAGGAGTCTGGTTTGATAAAGAGAATTGTGAAAAAATATTATGATGTTATGATGGATCTGTACAATTCTGCTTTCCTATTCATTCCTCAAAGTCAGGAATTTGTGATGACGTCTCTACCAACATAGGGCTCCTTCCTTTCATTTGAACATTGGATAATGGAAATTTATCACAATATCATGATGTATTATACTGTATATCGGCACATGCCTACTTTGTTGACACGATCAGATCAGTTTCTTCTCTTTTTTGGTTTTATAAATAAAATATAATTCTCACCTGAACCTGAGTCTGCGGAATGAAAGTGAAATAGTGTTTACAGACGTTAGTAAGAGGTTACATTCCGTTCTCATGCACACATTGAACAAATGCTGAAATAACCTTTAGTAACAACAGAACAAATAAACTGTATAAACCTGTAGTCTTTTCATGCATACAAGTATTAATAAGTCAATAATTCTATATTTGCACAGACAATGAATATGAGCAGAAGTTTATCCAAGAAACTGGAAATTATTACTCGTGTTTGATATAAAAATCATTATGTGGAAGTATAAAAGCTTGTTTATATGTAGGGCATTATAGCTTGCCTTAATTTGCCTTTTTTTTTTTTTTTTTTTACATTATTGTGTATATAATATTATATCTTGTTTTTAAGATAAAGTATATGATGTTCACTTAAAAGAGTCAAATCATTTGAATCTTTGTCATTACACTGTACATGTAATCACTGATATAATTTTTGTAATTTACAGTAGTAAATAATATATATGTAATATAGTATATATTAAAAAGTAAAATGCTTCTGTGGAAACATTTTGTTTTTAACATTTAGGATGTGTGTCAGGATCAGTAGAAACGATTAGTTAAAAGCAGCTTACTTACTGTATATCAGTGCAAACTAACTTGCCATATTTATGATATTTATTGAAGTCAATTTAATAAAATATCTATCAAAGTATTTTTTTTTTATTTAGAAAGTAACATACAATGTATAAAGCAAGAACCACTTTTAGGCAAAGGAGAACAATGGAACAGTGGCCAAAGTGCTTTTAAGAGTCATTTGGAAACACTCACTGGTTTAGGACTAGTTGGAAGTTTAGCTGACTAAAATAAATTGTAAACTCTTAAGGATTTAAGTGTGTTTCCTTTCTTGCCTTGAATTAAAAAGATATTCTAAACTTTAAAACATCACTTTAATATTGACACTGAGTATCTGTTCCTACCTGGAAGTCTTCCTCCAACAGCAAGTGTTTCAGGATCTCCATGATGTGGATACAGTCTTGGCAAACTTCATCATCCTAAAATGGATCATCATATTAATCACAGAGATCAATCAAATGATTAGTCTTATTACGCTCATGACTTTTGTCAATTTTTTACTCAATAAATAAAAATAATTATTCACTAGAACGATTCTGATCGTTTGGGTGAAACTTCATTTTCATTTAAAATAAGTGTCCAGCTTATTGTTTTAACACTGTTTTTAATTATTTCTTACTTTTTCCTTATCTGAAAAAAAAAAAAAAAAAAAGCAGTAGCGCCTGTAAGGCTAAAACAGAAGTGAGGTTAGTGTACGTCCTGATAAAGGTGTTTATGTTGGTGTATTTTAGGTGCAGCTGTGAGGATGTGGAGGATCTGAAAGCTGTACCAGCCTCAATAAAACTGTAAACTGAACAAAAGCAAGTGCAGATTGTTACTGTGAAGAGGTTAATTCTCAGTCCGGGCTGTAATGAAGGAACTGACGCTGATAATGTAATGTAAGTATGGAATGTTTATAGACTGATCAGTCATAACACCAACACCACCACCAAGTGCACTGAATGACACTGATTAGCAATTATATGCCAGGAAACTGGTGACAGGATCATGGAGGCTCTTGTTTTATCCATATGGAGACCAAAAAACAGCCTGTCTGGTCTGATTCCACAGAAAAGCCAAAGTAGAAAAAATTTATTTAAAAAAAAAATGTTAATCCTGGTTATGATGGAAAGGTATCAGAACACCCAGTGCACCACAGCCTGCTGCATATGATGCTTAGCAGGCAGGCGAGGTTGACTTCAAGGGTGTTGATCCAGCCTACAAACTCCTCAGATCTCAATCCGATTGAGCATCCATGGCATGTGCTGGACACACAAGTCTGATCCATGGAGGAGGTTAAGCCACTAACGTCATGGTGACAGGCACCACAGCACACCTTTAGAGGTCTTGTTGAGGGACAACAAGGGAAACCTAATGCCTAAGTGGTTTTAATTTTTTATGTTTTTTTTAAGGTTATGGCTGATCATTGATTTACTTTGAAATTGGGAAATAGGACTTCATTTTATACCTCAGTGCATTTGAGCAACTGTGTGTGTGTGTGTGTGTGTGTGTGTGTGTGTGTGTGTGTGTGTGTGTGTGTGTGTGTGTGTGTGTGTTTATGGGAATTTGGCACCACAGACCTCCGAGTGGTCTCTCTCCAACTGTAGGAGTAATGTAATCTGTGCTATTCACTTGTTAAATCTATACATCTGTATCTGATTTATTCGCTCAAATCTTTGTATATACAGTTTGAATCATTTCATCATGAGAGGTGCGACTCTGTTTACTGATCATGCTGTGAGTGTCCATGTTGAGTTGAGTTGAGGTCACTTGTTAAACTCGAAGCTGAGTAAACCATCCTAAGATCCTGAATAGTATTTTTATCCTTTATGTTGTTTTCTGGTTGGACGTCAGGACCTCTAATTGAAAGCAGCAGTATCCTATACTAGTTTAACATCATGCTTACATTATCACAGCTACAAGCGTTTTTTTCTCCAGATAAAGTACTAGAGCATAGTCAGTTTCTGCCCTTGACAATTTTCCTTCATTAAACCCAGAGAATGAATGTCTGCAGTGTGTAAGCATGTGAGTTCTTGGGTAAACCTGCATCACCTTAACATCATTACTCTCCGTCAGAACCGCTTGTTCTGGACTGAGCATCCTCGCTGTGGCTGAAAAAAAAAAAGAAGAAAAAAAAAGCTGATTTATCTCACATAACTCTGAATTATGAGCTACAACACTGGACCAGTGGATAGTGTTACCACATCACAGCTCCATGGTTCATGGTCTGATCCTGAGCTTGAGATAGTCTGTGAAGTTCAGGGGTGGATCTAGAAAATTATTCATGAGGTGGCAAGGGGGTGGCATTAAAATTATGAGGGGTGGCAAAACTGAAGCAAGCATCCTTGCATGGTTTTTGTGGATTCAAGGAACGCTATTATTATTCGGTGTATACACTAGGGTGCACATTTTTTCATTGTCCTATAAAAATGAAATAAAGGCTGATGTGTGATTGACTTTAACCTGATATCTGGATTGGAACGTCAGATAAATTCAAAAACTCTTTTATTTTTAGAACACTAGGACACTAGTGCTGGGGTGGCAAGGCTTTTTCTTAGGGTGGCAATTGCCACCCCGTGCCACCCCGGTAGATCCGCCCCTGGATAAGTTCTCTAAAAACACTCTGGTTGGTGAGGTTTCTTAGCCTGTGACTAGCCTGTAAGTATGAATGAGTGTGTGAATGATCCCCTAGGATGGACCGGTGTCACATCAGGAATTTATCTTACCAGGATAAATGTTACGGATCTCAATGTTCTGTTCAAAAGATGAGAGTTAAATGTTCGGAATAAAAGTACGTTACTCTGTTACACTATTTTGTGTTGGTTTTTTTGTGTGTGAAGTAAGAAAAGTCACAAATAATTTCCTATACACATCTTTAGGAAGGTATGTAAAGGTAGGTAAAAAAAAATTTAAGATTTGCAAATAAAAAATGTACTAATGTGTAAATAATAATAAAAAAAAACAATGTTGTGGTTAAATCATATGATAAAGTAATGAGTATACATTTTGGTGAACAAAAATGTATTTTTTTGTTGTTGTTGTCTGTAATGCAGTAAAACAACACTAAAACAACAATAACCCACTGATCAAGTACTTTAGGTTTAATAAATAAAGAATAATGCAAAGTGCTAATGTTTCATAAAATCATGGTATTGGTATTTAAAGGTTAGGATTGGATCATATAACAGCATTTTTCATAATACTTAATGCTTCTTATCTCCCAATCCTACTTCGGTTTTTGTA
>JAAGKR010003274.1:0-18340 GCA_011419295.1 Clarias macrocephalus
GTAGCGTATAGTGTACTACGAATGAGTGAGAGAGCAAGGGATTAAAATGTCAGTAAGTTTTCCGTTATCAAATTATCACTCACCAGATGTTAATGAAAATAAAAAATGAAACCAGAAAAACTCTTTGGAGTTTGAATTGCTGAATTGTTTGCTTCCCCAAATGACACTTGCATAACTAGATTTCCATTTAGGAACCTCTGTATTCCAACTTGGGACTGTGAAAGCTAATGATGACCATTGCATTTATTCCCATTTGTACAATCGTGGTAGGACATCCAGTCAACATTCACACACTGCAGGCGATTTGGAAATGCCAATTAGCCTAATCTGCATGTTTGTAAACTGTGGACGGAAACTGGAGAACACCCACCCACATAGCACAGGGAAAACATGCACCCAAACCCGACATGGGAATAAATAAAACCCAGGACCTTGAGGTGCTGTACAAGGCAACAGTGCTGACCACTAAGCCACTAGGAGTAGATGTGTATTTAAATGTGTATCAATGTATAAAAGAAAACACCCAGACTCCAAACTCCCCAGATCATTATCCAATCAAGCACCCATGAGATGCACCTGACAAACAAGTCTGATCCGTGAAGGCTCCATCCTGCAACCAAAGGATTCGCTGCCAATTTCCCTGTGCAAGACACCACAGCCTACCCCCAGTGTTGAATATATACCGATCAGACAAAATATATTGAGCATGTGCCCTTTTGCTGCAAAACAGCCCCGACCTGTCAAAATATGGATCCTCCTAGATGTGTGAAAATATGCTGTGGTATCTGATACTAAGATGTCAGCAGTAGATCAAAGTGCTGTAATTTGTGAGGTGGCCCCCCCTTGATCAGACTTGTTTTCCCACTATGTCCCACAGATTGAAATCGGGAGAAGCTTGAATTAGCATTTCAATCTCGATGTGTTCCTTAAACCGATCCTTTGAACCATTTCACATTGTGACAGGGAGCATTACTCCACCACGAATAGGGGCTTCTAAATAATATGAGTGCTGTGTTGGGAAAAAAAAAAAAGAATTGGATGGAAGGTGATTAAACCCAGTCAAGTCCATTTAAGTTCCAGACTGTTTCAAAATAAGAAAATGTTGAGGAAATGTTCATGCAAGGCACCATATGCATATTGTAAGGATCGTTCAGAAGTGTTGTTGATTTAAAAAAAAAAAATACATTTAATAATAAACTCTTTTTCAGAACCCTGCATTGTGACCATAGAAGACATGAATGGCAACGAAATAACCAACTTATATGGGGAAAAAAGAGTATTATATGCAATGCATAAAGATCACATGACCTTTAAATGCCAGTATGGAAGATACCAAGCCAGAAATAGTGTGGCTTTCCGGCAGCAGTGCATTAATGGAGTAATGCACCTTCCAACTTGCCAGTAAAGTAGATTAACTTGGTATAGATGAAGTGTGATTGTAAACCCAATTTGGATTAATTTTAAATGACTGTTGTTTGAATATTTATAATTTCTGTTGAATTAGATATTATATTTTCAGATGAGTGTCACATTAACAATATTATATCTTGTCAACCATAAAGTAAGAATAAAGTAAATCAGGTAAAGTAGAAAGTTGATTTTCAGTCACCTGTCAAATTATTTACTTCAATAAAATCTACATCGAATAAATACTGTTTAACCTTACACACACAAAATAATACACAGGATTAGTTAGCTGGGGCTTTATTTCTTCATAGCTTAGAAATTCACATGGCTTCAGTGAAACTGACACTGACCAATACCTGGGACCACCACTTCTTGATGCTTGTTGGAAGAAGGAGGAACATGACTCCACCTCAGATGTCCTAGCATAAAAGTTCCAAATGGAAAATCAGTGTCTCTCTCAGAGAGTATTAAAAATGGCATGTTTATGTTCACAACAAAACAATCAGAAAAAGGCTAAACAAGGACGGTTTTCCCTAAAAAAAAAAAAATCTCTAAAAATATATACAGCATGAATTTGATTTGCAGAATTGTATCTGAATAAACTGGAACAAAATCCTTTGGAATTATAAGACCAGACTGGGGATGTTTGGTAAAAAAAAAATTACTAAATAAATAAAAATACAGCATATCAGTACAAAAACTTGTCATACCACTTCGATTGTGTGTTTGCATTCCGAAATCAGGAATATTGTCATAATATATATCACAAAGACATCAGTGTCTAATATGATATATAACGTCAGAATTTCCCCAAATATTGTTGCTTAAGTCTCGTGCTTGAAGGGTAAGAAGATCTCGCTGTCTCCCCAATCTGTTATCCTTTCTGAATGTTACACCAGATTAGTTTTAACCCTAAAGCTGAAATAAAGCTGCAACACTCCCACCCTGTGTGAAAGGAACTAATGTGAGGCCATCTCTCCAGCAACTTAACTTGAGCCAAAGTTGGACAGAACAATGATACCAAACACACCAGCAATTGGCTTAAGAAGGTGTTGGGTGTAAGGAATTGGGCAAGTCAAAGTTCAGACCTCTACTGCATTGAAATGCTGTTGCAGGATCGTAAGAGAAATGACCTCAGACATCAGTGCGCTGAAGGCACTGCTGTGATTTTAAAATGCATAGATTAGGTCACTGTGAAATAATCTGAGCAGCATGGATTACATATCTAAAATGGCCATTTCTAATTAAATAGTTTAAATAATATAAAACATTTTAAATATATATATTTAACACAAATATTATCATGGCTCAATTATACTGACCAAGTGAATTTGATGAGTAATTGCTTAAAAAAGGCCAAATGTAGTTATTTATGTTGGGAACATTCAGTAAAAACAATTCTGCAGGGTACCAGAGCCACAGCCTATGACTATGCCATTGTACTTTCACAATTTCAGACCTGGGTCCGTATTTACTGAGCGTCTCAGAGTAGGTATCCCTCCTAAGGACACCAGATTGGTCCTACTTTCAGGAGTAGGAGTAAGAGTGATTTATCAAGATTCTTAAAATGGGAAATCACTCCTATCTCCACCAGAACGTAGGAGAGCTCTGGAGGTGTCCTAACTGGTTCAGAATTGCGAGGAAATGGTGTTCAGACAGAGACGTGCGCAGGGGAGAAAAATGATATGTTTGTGGGCCTCCCTATGTGCTCACCCCATCATCCAGAGATCGCGATATATTCAATTATTTGACAGTGTACACAACTATCATTTTTATTGATTAATTTTTTTACTATAATTTTACTATGTCCTGCACAAAAGTCCCTAGTTTGGGATTCATTTTGAAATTATTTTGATCAGGGTATGACAGTCCTACACAGCTCACAGGGTTGAAGCTGTGATTGAAGCTGTCTGATTGGGATAACATCATCAGCCAAGTCATACAAGTTCTGTCTGGGTGCATAAAGCTTTCACACAACTGGCGATGCTTTCACTATTTAAATTTTATGCATTTTAAAACTACAAAAAACTGACAAAACTACAACACCCACTATACAGCATACAAAATGTTTGTTAATGAACCAGTTTCATATCGTACGCAATCCGTCATAAAAAAAAATAAAAAAAAGAATGACATTTTGACTGAACACTATTTCATTGCTTCTCCTAACCAGTTAGGAACATTCCGGAGGGCTCCAATATTCTGATGGAAAAAGGAATTATTTCTTATTTTAACAACGGTTGTAAGAATATTTCACTCTTAACTGAAGAAAAACAGCCGCAAGAATCAAAGGGAAAGACTTTGTGCTGGCAGGGGCGTGGCCAAGCACGACAGTGGTCAAATGGAAAAGGATTGACACCTGAAGATAACTCCCATAATTGCCAACTGGCATCTTTAAGCTTCAATTAATAGTTATATTTTACTGCTGCTACTTTGCTTTTCCTTGGATTTAGATTTTATTTCATCATCAAAGTTCATTAAAGTCATCTTCTTTTAAATCGTTATTGTTACTACATGCACAAAACAACTTGAAAATAAATATAACCAAGAATTGCAGCAAATGAAATGTTATTAAAGGGCTTAGTTATCAGACCTCAAACCAACTCAGCTGCTCTTTCACAAGTCTGGAGGCAGAAAGACCTACAAACAAGTAGGAACTGCAGCTGACTGCAGTAAAGGCCAGGCAAAGCTGCTCAAGGGAGGAATTCCATGACTTTAGGAATTCAGGTAGTCATTGACTACAAAGTATTTAAAAACAATCTAATATTTATGACTGTTAGTTTTCCCAGTTTCTTTTGGGCCCAAAGAACATGGAGGAACTGTGCAAAAATGGCTGCAATTCCACAAGTATATCAGTGAGCTTTAAGTGTCCATGACCCCAGCTGCTGCATAAGTGGACCACCCCATAAACCCTGCCATTTCGGTGAAACTCTGACCCAGTTGTCTAGACATCACAATTTGGCCTATGTAAAAGTAGATCCTTACACTTACCCATTTTCCCTGCTTCCAACACATCACCTATAAGATTTGACTCCTTCCACAGCTATGATAGGTGCCATTGTAATGAGATAAATCAGTTTTTCATTTTACAGTAATTAACTTTGTCAGATACTACAACTGCACACACCTATTTATTTTACTACTGTGTGCACTTTTGTTCAAGCATTTCAATTGGCATGTATGAATGTGAACATGACAAACCTGACATTTCTACATTTCATACAGAGATTGGGGGAAAATTATAGTTACGAATTGTGATTCTTTTGTGTGGTGATTCATGACTCCAAAATCAATTTTAAAATTATTTAATATCTTTATAAAAATATTCATTATCTTTATAATAGAGGTACACTGTCGATCAGCAAGTGACCGGATTTCGCTGTTTTTCTGCTTGATCAGCCATGAATATAACCGATTCTGTGCGGAGTACACAAGCTTCTGAGTGGTGCAACAGAATAATTTTTTTTAACATTATCAAAAGTTGCATGCATTAAAAACTCCAATCTGCATTTTTCTCCAGACACTGCAATTGAATTAGTCTGAAAACCAATTCATAACACACGCTTATATCAGTTTTAAAACACAGTGAGCGCTAATTAGTCTTAAAACACATGCATAAGAAGCCCGTGTGATAGGAGTCAATTATTTGCCAAGTCTTTTTAGAAATAATAATTATGGTGGATGACAGAGATAAGTGCTGCTTGGTAAAAATTTAGCTTTTTTTTTTAAGGCTGTGTCCATATGGACACAGGAAATGTATTAAATTGTAACACTTACAGAATCACAATATTAATCAAATTTGCACCCAAGTATCATATCCTATTGTGTGGTGACTGTTGATTTCAATAAATAATATTTTATCATCAAAATTAAGACTTGCAAGGTTTAAAATGTGTTAAATTGTCTTAGAAATTTTAAATATTTTGTGTAATAAGCAAAAAGATTATAGTTTAACGTTAAAGATTTTTATGTAAAAATGTATATGGTAATAAAATTTCAGTAAATATTCCTGAGATTATTTTCATAGACACAGGAAATAATTTCCATTATATAAATAATTTCTGATTTGCATGTTAATTTTAGTCTGGTGGATGAGGTCATGGGACATGCTCGATAAAGCTGCATAAGTAGAGTATCTTTACCCAAATCACAAGTTGTCGTAGTAGTCGCCGCAGAAAATTAATATCAGGCTTGTTGAATCAAAATTGATTGAATTGCAAAATTAATTTGGCTAAATAAATAAATAAATAAATAAAACCACACTAGTTCTGACCAACAATAGCACTTGTATGAAAATAAGACAGGTTTATTTCAACATCTTTCTGCATGCAAACATGAAGTCTTACGAACATCACATTAAGTGCCACACTTGAGTTCCAGGTGTCGTTAATATTAATATTATTATAGATGGCAAAAGTACATTTAGTAATATTGTGGAAAATTACACAAAGTACTGGAAAGTGTGTTGTTTCTACTTTGCTTCTTGAATCTTTTTGGCACTTTGCTTTTCCTTGGCCTGTCGTGGGAAAACACAATAACAAAGAATGCATTCAGTCTTATTGTTAAGCCACTTTAAGTTTAAATGTTCTGGTAGAAATGTTTCTGGTAGAAAGTCCAAACTACTACATTTTTGACTGCATACATTGAGGACAACATGATGAAAGAAAATCTAAACTAAAATGTATATTTGATGCTCTCAGTGTGCGACTGCATCATAAAGCTAGAAACCTCCACCTCATAACACATGATGAAAATGACAGTGAGATCATTTTTTTTCAGTAACGGTGTTTCATTAGTGCTAAAATTAACTACACCTTAATCTTTCCTAATATTTTTTCTTTATAGTAGATTATTATTTAATTTAAAAAACACTTCAGCATTAAGTGTCAATTAAGAAATAGTTTTTCTTTTCAGTACAACTCTGAGCATTATTCTGAAATCTTAAAAAAAAAAAAAAAAAACTCGCTTCTGTCGCACCGCAAAACATCACCAGCAGGTGGAGATATGAGAATTTGAACAATAAACACGCTGTATAAATGGCATAAATCTGCATACTATAATACATATCATGCATCAGAGAAATGTGTTTAACGATCGTTCTATATAGCATCATTTATAATAATTTAATAATATATATTTTCCTATAACACCCAGCTCTAATAGGTTAAAAGATTTTAATCATACCTTTTCCACCAATGGCATCAGTTGCTGATATTCAGCAAGAGTCTTCAACAATTCCATGATGAAAGGGAGGTAGTTGTGCTTTCTTCTAATGTTTTCAATCTACATTGATAAATTAAATATAATATATTAGTATTATAGTAACAAGTGACAATTTGTTAAAGAAGAAAAAAGAAAAAGTAATTTGAGCCTTCCTGACAAATTTGACCTTTATGGCCTCCCTCGTTCTGCAGACTGGCTGCTTACTGCCTGATTTTTTTTTCTCCCACATTATTCTGTGTACAATCTATAGACTGTTGTCTGTAAGGTAAATACATGGACCTAAAAATAAATAAATAAATAAATAAATAAACTAAAAGAATGAACTGTAACGGATTGTCAATAATGCAAATTTCGTCAACAAAAACAATGACAAAAAATATTTGCTGACGATCTTTTTTTCCTCTAAGACGAGACGTCTGTTGACGAAAAAGCCGAGACGAAAATGTGGTTTAAAAAAAATACAAAATACGAGCGTTATTTTCGTCAGCATACAACTTTCGCCGCAATCCGCTGCGGTACAGTGTTCATTCATTATGACATGAGCAGCAAAGTTTCCCGGGTCACGGCGCGCTCAGTGATGGGATTACAAGCTCAGTCATCTTTATCTTTGTCATGACATCAGTATTACTCGTGCGAAAGAGAAGCGACGATATACGGGTCCATTTTCTTCCTATTGAACCGGAGAAAAAAAGCCAATGTGTAATATCGGAGGGGAAACGGTGTAGGAAACACAATGGCTGGGAAAAGTACCACAAACCTGAAGAGACGCGTCAAGGCATTACATACACCTAGTTTTACAGCATCCTTGTGGTCAGAGGGTTAAGGCACTGAGTTACTGATCGGAAGATCGGCGGGTTCAATTCCTAGCTCAGCCAGGTTGCCATTGTTGGGCCCTTGAGCAAGGCCCTTAACCCTATCTGCTCCAGGGGCGCTGCATCATGGCTGACCCTGCGCTCTGACCCCAGTTACGCTGGGATATGCAAAGAAGGAATTTCACTGTGCTGTAATGTATATGTGACAAAGACTTAATTAAGTTACCACATTACCATAACTACGTTGTGATGTATTTTATATTTAAACCGTTGCCAAACACATTAAGCTAATAGGCTAGCAAATCATTATGACCCATAGGAGCTACAGTATCCCAACAACAGTAAAACCTATTGGCTTACTCTGTAAAACTGTGTAAATTCATATTTTAAAAAAAGTTTAAAAACAATGTACTGTCCGTATTGCTCCTACAGTTTTGTAGTTAAAAAATATGGACATGCAGCAGTTGTTGTGATGTTAAAAATAAATATAATTAGCTGAAAAGATCAGATGGAAACATACATTTTAAATGCTAAGACAATTATTTTGTGAAAAAATGGTTTTGGCTAGACTAGATTGATTGTAGGGTTAATTAATAATAATCTTATTGCTAAAATGTTATGTTTTCATTGACTAAAACTAGACTAAAATACTTAAAGGTTCCTCAGACTAAACCTGGACTAAATGTCTAGACTTTTAGTCGGCTAAACCTTGACTAAACAAAAATAGGATAGGATTGACTAAAATTAACAGTGACATTTATCTCGGGACTAAGACTAAAATTGAAAATGGGTGACAAAAAGTCTCCTGGGATAGGCTCCAGGAGCCCCGCGACCCTGTATACAGGATAAAGCGGTACAGTGAGTGAGAGAGTAAAAGAATGAAATGTAGTGATCGGCATGTCAACAAATATGATAACTTTCACGCCCACAAATATTGGCAAACATCCCCTTAATGAGATTATGCGTGCCGTTATTTGCTGTTCGCCTA
The DNA here is from genome assembly GCA_011419295.1 of Clarias macrocephalus. Taxonomy (NCBI): domain Eukaryota; kingdom Metazoa; phylum Chordata; class Actinopteri; order Siluriformes; family Clariidae; genus Clarias; species Clarias macrocephalus. The sequence continues at coordinate 8,431 of JAAGKR010003274.1, forward strand.
CATACATATATTTGAATACTAAAGGGTACGTTTAATATTTACCTATCGAAGTTTAAACTGCAATGGCATAATGTGTCAAAATCGAAAATTATTTCTTTTTATCCAATTGCCTTAGTGAGAACATCCACGGAAATGGACTGAAAATTAAACTTGACTGAAATGAACAAGATATAACTGAGAGAATATAAACATACCTTATATTTTTTTAATTTCTGGTTCTCCTCCTCAATCAGGAGCTGGTACTTGGCGATCTCTGACTGGATGGAGCTCAGGAGATTAGCACTTTGGTCTGTATCCATTGGCTCTTCCTGTGATCACAAGGACATTATTGTTTAAAGGAAAGAACAAATGAACAAAGTGTTTTAAACCCATTTCCCATCAGCGAATCTTACCTCTGTTAAGTGAGTCTGTAGCTCTGTAATTTTACGCTCATAAATCATCTTACGATCAGACACGATGGCCATTAAGTTGAAACGAATTTCTCCCTCACTGTATCTGATAAGCAATAAGTGCAAGAACAATATAAAACAATATATCCGCTTTAAAGGAACCTGGAAGTGTAATTCAGTGCAACACTTACTTTTGTATTCTTTTCTCAATAACTGGCCGAACTGCATTGATCCAGTCATCCTGGTTGCAAGTGCCTGAATGAAAGAAATTTATTTAAAAGAAACTCTTGCTAGCTCAGTGATATAAAAAAATAAATAAAAAATTGAACAAAAAACTGGTAACAGATTAATCAGATTTAAGAAGTTGTCAACTTCTCAAGCTTTTCAAATCCTTCTTTTTTTTACACTGAAATTAATGGCATCATCTAGTATATTTTATTCAGATGGGATTTGTAAAATAACTTGTGAATATTTGCCATAACGTGCCACGGTAATGAAAAACAACAAACAAGCAACGTTAGCTGTGGAACTTTACCGAGGTCAATAGGTCCTTCGCGTAGTCCATCTAATTCATAGAGTCTACCATTGACAGGCACGTAGCTCACAAAATGGAAAGCGTCTTCATCCTTTGCTGATGACTTCGCATCGAACTCGAACATCTGCTGCCTGATAAGAAATTGAGAAAGCATTTACAGTTTTATAATGATCAATATTCTTCACATAACCTGTGAAGAATATTGATACCACATTATTCTGTAGTCTCGTACTTGAGCAACAAGACTTAGAAATTTTCCTTGTGCCACCAGAACAGCTCTGGCCGTTTGTTGTATGGCTCAATGGGACCTCTGGGGGTGTGCTGTAGAGTTTAGCACTGGGACGCTGCCAACAAATTCTTTGGGTGCTTCAGGATGTGGTGTGGGGCCTCTGTTTATGGGGCTTGTTTATCTGGCACATCAGATGGGATCAGTGAGTTTAGAGGCTGGTTCGGCAGCCTTTGGCGCTTTACCGTCTGGTGTTATAGCTGTTCAGTGTTAGTGTTGATTTACACTTGGGTATTTCTTCAAGTGCTTTGCATATAGAAAACTTTGTTGCAAATTATTGAGGAAACAAGCTAATCAGGCTTAACAGCATTAGAAACAAAATATAAACATACCCAACACATACTGAAATGTCTCATCAATCTGCTTTATTAATGAATAATTTTCTTTATAATGCTATTACATTATATATTACATTTTATCTGTTCTCTGGGGCAAACATATGATGACTTAACCATGCAGTTTGCCATGTTGCTAAAGAGATTAAAGATAAATAATAAAGTCACTGGCTACGTTCAGATTAAAGTGTTTTTTTTTTTTTTAAGTAATTTGAGATATTTTACCTGGCAAAGCTGTTGTGAACTTGTCGAATTACTTCAGAGTTACTGAGAGCAAGGCCTTTCATCTGAAGAAAATCAATATAACAATTAAGACAAATGTATTCGGACAAAAATAACACATTTCCATCTATGTAAGTACAGTATGTCACAAAAGTGAGTACACCCCTCACATCTCTGCAAATATTTAGTTATATCTTTTCATTAGGACAACACTGAGTCAAATGACTCTTTGACACAATGAAAAGTCGTCAGTGTAAATTTGGTATAGCAGTGTAAATTTATTGTCCTCTCAAAATAACTAAAAATACAGCTAATAATAGCTGAACCCCTGGCAACAAAAGTTCATCATGCTATACGGTATATCGCAAGTACATCAAAACAGTGAACCTTGCAGCTCTTTTGCTGTGATAGGGATGGAGGTGCGTCATGCAGCTCTCTGGAGAAGTTTCTGAATCCTGCATTCTTCTCTATACTAAGCAGTGTCTCATATCTGCCGTTATAAATTTTCCTACTGCTGTGGTGTATACAGTATATGTGTGATATATGCTTGAAAAGACAATAAAAGCCTACTTGACGTGATGCACTTAACTGGAATTGCAGGATTCATGCAGCAAAATATTAAAATATTAGTGCGGTCTAAATCCAACTAGATCCTATACAGTAGGATATATACTGGCAGTGCCTTGTCTATCGGCTGTCTTTCCAACAGTTCATATGTCAAATGAATTTGAAAAAAAAAATATATATATATATTTCAACTTACTGCAGCATCAAAGCTTTGTGAGAACTCTCTGAACTCTGTCAGTGTTTCACCGAGGTGGATGTCAGGATGAGAGCAGTTCAGTAGCACACTGACTATTGCCTGGGTCGCACAAGCGTTGTTGATCACCTAAAACCCCGAAAATATAAAGAAAGCTGAATCATGTAATTGGCATAAGCATAACCCAAACCATATATATAAAAAGTGAAAAGAAGGTTGCACACTTTTTGATTTCCTTTAGCATTGATTACAGAACACAATATGGCGGCCAGTTCGTGTGTAAAAATTATACCTCATGCTCCCAGAGTCACTCAAACAATCTGAGTCCTGGAATATGGCATTGCCATTAGGTAACACATACTCCACTGATGTAAGAGCTGTCAATCAGATCATCGAATAAATTCATTTCATTGCCACATAACGTTGCTGAAGAAACCCCAGATCATAACACTGCCTCCAGAGGCTTGTAAGTGGCCACTATTCATGATGGGTGCATCGCTCCATGCGCTCAACCTTCTTACCCTGACGCGCCCATCGCTCTGGAATAGGCTCAATGTGGATTTAGCAGACCACATGACCTTTTCCCATCTATCCGACGTCTAATCTTTATGCTCCCCAGGAAACCAAAAAAAAATAAATTCTGATGAGTCTCAATAACTAGTTATTTAAGGTCACATAGCTGTTGTGTACAAACCCTGCAAGTTCTTGTCACCTTGTATTTGTATGGAAAGATCCTACTTTCATTATTAAACATAGCTCTGGTTTCTACTATGGTTTTATACCATGTAACTTCACCAAGTGTTTAAGTGATCTCCATTAATGATTTTTTCCGACCACACTTCTTCCACAGAATTGACGGTTCACTATCATCCTTCCGGGCTGAGGTATTCTGGAACCCAGTTCCAGTAATTGCAAATCCATGAAGTGAAGACCTTCTTTTTGACCATACAGTGTACATGTAACATAAAACATGACAAGCAAAGCAAAAAAAAACAAAAACAAAACAAGCAAACAAAAAAAAGGTACAGTCTAGAAACAAAGCAGCTTCTATTAACCTCACATGGGTGACCAGCTTCACATAAATACAGAAACAATATTATATTATAATAAGCAAACTAATATAAACCTTGTGGACAAAACTGAAGGTTCTGACAACTGAAGGTTGAAGCTGAACAGTGTGGTAATATAACTGCACACAGTCTGCCATAATGTACCTGCTTGGCAAAAAAGATCTGGTCGAGTCTTGAGTCCTGTACGATGGAGCCAGCTGGTTCCTCACCAGGTTGCCATTTGAAGAGAAATATTAAGCCGTGAACTGGTCTGGAATACATAAGATACAGAATCAATAGATAATATTTTGTTAATTAAAATCACTTTTTTTCCCCTCTAGTTTCAGTCCTGAAATTTCAGTTTTGCTGCCAAAGGTTTTCACTTGCAGTTCTGGCCCAAATCTCATTTGTGGATGGGTGGGTGTTATAGTGCACAGACTGTGATGAAAGTGCACCTGAGAGCAAAAAAAAAAAAAAATCACTCAAAAAATTCCTGGATGGAGATTGCTGGAGCAGGATTTGAGCCTGTGATCTTCAGATGCCATAGTGAATATAACGAATTTTCCTTTGTGCCCGTGCGTGATCACACAGAATCTGTTATACCTGAAGATGATCAGATGATCAAGCTCAAAACTGGCCGATCACTTTCAGGAATTGTCAGTATTCACTATAGATTAATCCTTACTTGAGATTTTGAAAGTTCTCTGGTTCCATGCTCCATATTTCTTCAACTTGTGCTCCTTTGCATCCTGACATTAGGGAAAAACAAACAAACCAAGCTTTAAACATTCAAGCTTGACCTTAAATGAACAATTTGTTTTTATTTATTTATTTTTATTTTGTCTGGGGCTTAATTTTAACACTTGATTTTTTAACAGTGAATTAACTTGTTTGTAAACTAATATGACCATGTAAAAATACACTATTATGTATTAACGTAAAACACAATAACTCACTCAAAAACACAAAAAACAGTATGAAGAACTGGAAGATCATGTGCATCTTCTTTAATTTAATAGATTTATTTTTTTTTTTACCATACAAAAGAAGCAAGTCGAGCCGAACGCCAGCTAAGTTGCGCGTACGTCCGGAAGCCGTTAAAAACTTGTTTGCGTCAGTGGAAAGTCAAGCGCAGTGAATTTTATCTATTTATTTTGTGATTACATCGCACTCTGGGTCTATTGTTTTACCTCATTTATATGTCTTTTCTAAATATTTTGATTGTTTTTATAAATCAAATATAATTATAGTGTTGGAAATTAGTAATATTGTTTGGGTGGCTGGAATGGATTGTCTGCATCCTAGCGGAAAATGCGTTTCGCAATACGAAATTTCAGCTTAAGCGCTCGTCTGTGGAATGGATTAAATTCGCAAAAAACATCTTCTTAATGTGATCACTTGCATATTGAATATTAAATGAAAATGTATACGTTTAAATACAAAACTGTACTTTTAATAGTTACATATCGCAGTTTCAATCACAATGTGATTTTTTTTAAAAATCAAACCGTCCAGCCCTCGTTATAACCGTTGCGCTGGGTGAACTCTCTGCGCATGCGTGAGAGGAATTAACACATGCGCGGTACAAATCGGGCAGCATCCACCGATAATTAGGGACGAATATCGGGACACGAATCAACCACGAGATAACAATAAGAAGCCGATTACGAAACTGATTTTCGGCTTTTAAAAAAGCGAGACAAAAACCAGAAGGCCACAGACTAATCAGCGGCTTTATTCCAAGTGCGTTTGAGTTTAGGAAATGGATATTAGCTATCGTGCTAGTCAGCGCCATCATGTTAACAGGAAAAACAATAGCCGAGTAGCACATAAAGGTTATCAGAATCACTGCAGAGGCAGGACACTCCCTGTAAACGGGCTCCCCGTGGATTATTAGCCAGTGCTAGCTAGTTATGTGCGTGCGTGTGTGTGTGTGTGTGTGTGTGTTACTATAGCAGCAGGGCTTACCAAAGCCTTTTATCAGCTCTGTGAAAACTCCAGGGTCACTTTCCATCAGACACCACTCTCCAGCACTTCCTGCCATGTTTTATTTTCTCTACTTTTGTAAAACAGAATGGTTATGGCGTGCAATAAATAACAAAACTAGCAGACAAAATATTCCAACACTGCCCAGCATTCATTCACCAACACGCCAGCGTCTTCTTAATCGTCAACGTTTTTTGTAAATGGCTGACCTGTTCGTGGTGCATTACTTCCACCTGCTGGACTGGAGAATGATGCTCAGGGCTTCCTGGAATCACTTTTTGGAATTCTAAACTGATATTTTTTTTTACTTTAATTCTTTGATTTAATTTAGGCGGCGCGGTGGTGTAGTGGTCATCACTGTCGCCTCAAACTTGCAGAGTCCGGGTTCGATTCCCGCCTTGGGGTCTGTGTGTGCATGGAGTTTGCATGTTCTTCCCATGCTTGCTCAGGATACTCTGATTTCCTCGCACAGTCCAAAAACATACAGATTAGGCTAATTGGTGTTCCCAAATTGCCCTTTGTATGTAAATGCATGTCTTGAAAAAGAATGGCATCCTGTTCAGAGTGTACCCCTCCTTGCACCCAAAGTCTCCTGGGATAGGCTCCAGGCCCCCTGCAACCCTGTGTACAGGATAAAGCAGTATAGCTTCTATACCCCTTATTCTATGCAGGGTTGCAGGCATCCTGGAGCCTATCCGGACTTTGGGTGCAAGGGACAGGATGCCAATCCATCCCAGGGTGCACACACTATGTGCAATTTGAAAACACCAATTAGCCTAATATGCATGTCTTTGGACTGTGAAAACCGGAGTACCCGGAGGAAACCCACCAAGCACGGGGACAACATGCAAACTCCACAAATACAGACTCGAGGCGGGAATCAAACCCTCGATACCGGAGGTGCGAGGCCAGTGCTAACCACTAAGCCACAATTTAATTTAACTTCTTTTCAGAGAACTTAAGCCTTGACCACTTCAATTGAATCCACTTTTATTTATTTATAGGAACACTTACAACAATCAAGACCTCAAGCACCTCAACTTTGATTTAAGACAGACTGGAAAAAAAACTTTACAATTTCTGACATGTTCACACAGTGTTATAGCAGTACGAAGTTCAATATAATCAATTTAATGAGCTGCTGTTATTTACATCACTGACATTGAGACTTAATTAGGAGTCTGTTAGAAGGGAAAAAAGTAGTGTTAGATACTGCAGGTATAATGTTCTCTTCACCTCACACTCTACATTTACGCAAGTATAATACTGCACAATAAGGATATTTGTGTGTATCCAGCTGTGTCAGGGATCAGTGGATATAATTAGGGGTATACAATCTGACCAACCCTCAAAGCAGGATTAAGAATAATTTTTGTACATAAGACAGTTGGCGTTATGACACAGAGTCACTGTTGGCAGGTGGATTTTATTATGCTGCATTACTGAACATACAGTACCTTTAACACACTGCATGACATAAGGCAGAATTCTGCCACACTTGCCTTCGGGATTTATTATTTTCTCATTGCAACACTTTTTGGATAAAAATCTTCCTTTGTGTTTGATCACAATGAGCTTTTTATTGTCATAAATCACACCTACTAAACAATAAATAGACACAGGAGTGTATGCAGTTAAACATGAACCCATACAACAGGCATAAAAATGTATTATAACTATCTGGTGTTTGTCCGTTTGTAAAATTTTCATTACGTTTCCCAATGCTTGTTAAAAAGGCAATCCATCTTTTATTTCACTATTAATTTAGTGAAAACTATACATGACTGAGGTAGGATCACATTACAGCAAAAAATAAAACAGACCAAAATAATGAAAACCTGATGACAGTCACTAATACTCTATCTCTGTACTCAATGATTTAATTCATCTTAGGGAACCGTTATGATTGATTCTGCCCACTCCCTGATCCCTCTGCAGCATTATTCAAGCAGCATGGGTTACACTTCTCGATCAGAGGCAGGAGTTTGCCCTGTTCGTGAAGCTGTTGAGTGTCTGAGCCTCCTCCAATGCATTCTCCGTTGATAAAAACTCTTGGGACCTGAAAAAAAAAAAAAAACATTTAAACCATTAAGATAAGATATACCTTTATTCTTCCCACAGTGGGGAAATTTCTACACAGTATATATTAATCAGTATAACATATAGCTGTTGTTTAAAGAATGTGCAAATAATGATCATTAACGCCTTACCGTTCTGGCACCAGATATTTCTGCTAAAGCCTCTTGAATTTGTTGCCCATTGTTATGTTCATTCAGTTCAATCACCTTATACGTGGCTCCTATTTGATTAAAGACATTCTTGGCCATTTTGCAATAAGGACATGTTGTCTTGGAGAATATAACAATGCAGTTATGAGACACCACATCCTAAATATAGAAAAAACACAAACAAAAGGAACAAGAATTATGGAAAAAAGATCATGACATTCATGAGCAATAGTAATTCTTTAAGGAACAACATGTCTTTTTTTTTTTTACATGATGGCTAGAGACAAGTAAAGTCCGGTCATCAATTTTGTTAAAACACAGCTGGAATATGAAATCATTAATATAAATTTTTATATAAATATTTTTTAAAAAAATCCCCCCCATGTTGAAAAGCTTGCCACTAAGCACTCACACTGGAGACTCCTTCCATTACTGTTAAACAAACATGAGATACAACAACAAAAAATATAACTTTTTTGGTAGTTTGTTTGTTTGTTCTTAATTATATAACAGTTATTTCCGACCAAGTAATCTGATTGGATGAGAGACATCCCATGTGTGATGATAATAGATGGTAACAGCACGTATCACTCGTTTGACAGCACTTTTAGCAAGAAAGCACATGATAACGTTATGTCATCTTAAACACCAAGCTGTCTCCTTAGGAATTCCTTCAAAGCTTCAAATCGGCCAAAACATGGTATTGGTGCTAAAAAGTGTCTCACTTTTGTGTAGTGTCAATAACTTTTTTGAATTCACATGAAAAGACCTAAATCTGAAAAGTGTAATATTCTAAAATGTAAGATATAGCATCATGAATTTGACATGGTTATGGACACGTCGGATTTTTTGGTTGAATAATCCTTAATTTTGCATGGAATGCTTTCAATTGAGCAACAGTTTTTACAGGTCATATGCTTCTAAAAGCTTACACCAATTTTAGTATCAATACTCGAAGAAATATGAAGAATTTGCAGTTTAAACGATTATTATTTGAAGCCACACAGTATAATGCTGAAAAATGTCAATTTTGAGGGGCACATATAAAATAATCTCTCCAAAACAGCTGAAGTTAGCAACTTGAAAGCTTTATGGAAGGAATAGAGCAACATTGGTCACTTACATGCAGTTTAAATTATAAACTTCAGAAATAGCTTCTTTGGTCACACATTTTCGGTATGATATGTGATATAAAAACAACGCCAGTGTTTAACATTTAACTAAGAAGTGCGTATCTCTGCCATCCGCAGGATTTATTTCTAAAGAAACTTAGCAAATAATTCACTCCTACCACATGGGATGAAAATGTGTAAACAGTTCAGAGTGCGACACCTGTAGGATTACAAAGAAACAGTGATGTTTTACCACCTCAAATACCTCCAAAGTCTCAACTTGAACTTGATCAGAGTGTGTAATGAGTATAATTGAGACTAATTAGATCACAGAGTTTGGAGAAAAAGGCAGATCGGAGGCTTTTAACCTGCATGATTTTTGATAATGTAGTGCCATAAAAATGCATTACTGTTGCACTACTCGCGGCCAATCGAACTGAAAACTGGCGTTCGACTGATTCATCTCTATTATAAATGTGAAAAAATTATAAAAAAAAAAGATTTTGAAGTCATTCCCATATCGCCACACAAAAAAATTGTGATTCATAACTGAATACAGTGGAACCTCGGATTGCGAGTAACGTGGTTTACGAGTGTTCCGCAAACCGAGCAAAGATTTTAAATAATTTTTTATTCGGAAACCGAGCAAGTATTAGTTTACGAGCGCCGAGGTTCATGCTTTACACATGCGACTCTTATTTTGACACCGAGCGTCACTCTCTCACTTTACCCCCCCCCTCCCTCTCCCGCTCACGCCTGTTTTTTTCCTGTTAAAATGGTGTTTCTGTGTTTGTGTGTTTGTTGTGAAACTTAAGTGATTCCTTTAGTATGCGCTTGTGCCAGTCTCGCTTTTTTCCGTTAAAACGGGGTTTCCGTGTTTGTGTGTCCGTTTGTTGTGAAACTTAAGTGATTCCTTTAGTATGCGCTCGTGCCAGTCTCGCTTTTTTCCGTTAAACCGGTGTTTCTGCTGTGTTTATGCGCTTGTTGAGAAACTTAAAAAGTGTGTCT
>JAAGKR010003274.1:18360-30308 GCA_011419295.1 Clarias macrocephalus
TTGCGAGTAACGTGGTTTACGAGTGTTCCGCAAACCGAGCAAAGATTTTAAATAATTTTTTATTCGGAAACCGAGCAAGTATTAGTTTACGAGCGCCGAGGTTCATGCTTTACACATGCGACTCTTATTTTGACACCGAGCGTCACTCTCTCACTTTCTCGCTTTTTTCCGTTAAACCGGTGTTTCTGCTGTGTTTATGCGCTTGTTGAGAAACTTAAAAAGTGTGTCTGTTAATATACGCTCATGTCAGTCTGTTAAAACGGTGGTTCTGTTGTGTGCGTGTGTTTGTTATGAAACTGTTGTGAAAAAGCGAGGTGGGGAGAGGGAGGAGGAGTGTTACTGTGTAAAACGAGGTGAGGGAAGGGGCTAATTCCACACACACACACACACACACACACACACACACACACACACACACACACACACACACACACGGCGCGTGCGCGCACCAATGGAAACGCTTATCTGTCAGGATTTAATTCTCCTTTTTTTAAAGGTAAAGTGCAGATTAATTTGTTTTATTTTCATTTTATAGATTGTATTAATTATTTTTATGTATTTATTTGGGGGCTGTGGAACGAATAATTTGAGTTTTCATTATTTCTTATGGAAAATGATGATTTGGTTTAAGAGTGTTTTGGAATACGAGCCCACTTCCGGAACGAATTATGCCTGTAATCCAAGGTTCCACTGTATATACATTTAAAAAAAGAATATTAAAATAAAATAAAATAAAATAATCCAGAGTAGGATTTACTCACACATGAAATACAGTAGTTAAACACGTTAAGGCTTGTGTTCTTAAATTTGCTACAATTAAATCATTTACAGGTGAGTTATTAGGGTTTGGATGAACCTGATTCAATGACCCATCAAGAACTCATGAAGTAAATACTTGTTGATAAATATGTATGTTCATTTAGATAAACAGGGATTGTGATCCATCTCTCAGTCACAGCCCGACTGGGAAGAAACTGAATCACCAGTTTGAGAACCACTGGTGTACCCTGTAGCCGTACGAGTCCCTGAGGATGAGATGTTACGAGCGTATTAAAATAAACAGGAGAAATACATAAACTGTACGTCGTATAAATCTGCTGTTATAGAAACTTGATAATCACTTTCTGATGTCAGAAAGCTGTGCAGTGTATAAGAACGTAAAGCTCACCTTTATAAACTGCGTACTAGTCTGGTTTGAAAAACTTCCAGCACCAGTTGACATGAAATTTCCCATCCTGGACACACAACAACACAAAGCCAGGCATTAGCACTGACTCCAAGCAGCAAAAACAACCTTCATCAACACACATGTATGAATTTAAACCTTGCTGGATGAAAAGACAGACATGCAGCTGATCCAAAGAATAAAAACACAGTTACAATAATGAGTTTCACATTAACACGAGCCATTTCAGCAGGAGAGACAGCAGGCAGCAGTGTGAAGAGGATTTACTATTCACAGCTCATCTGATTATGCAGAGAGATTAACTTCAGAGGATCCTCAGACCCTGACCCAGCTCCACTCATACACTCACACTATTACAGGGACAACATATTAAACTCTTACAAAGATAACGACCTTAATATTAAACAGTAAACCTGTCCAGCTTTGCACAGACCCGCTCTCAGAAGCATAATAGTTTCTCAGTTTGACAGGCTACAGAAAACTCCGACCACCACCTGCCCTTTACCCCCTTCATACCTGTACTACGGCATTTATTTTACATTTTACTTCCGGATACATGTTGGTAGCTTTTCTTTTCAAAATAACAGTCACGATTCCCTAATGTGACAAACAATTCATTTTGTTTATAATGTCTCTGTTTCCGCTGGCAAATAAAATAAAATAAAATAAATATCCAGAGTATGATGCACACACAACTATAATGATTGGTTGTTAAAACGACTTATCACGTGATATGTGTCTGATACCGTTTACGGCATTTATTTTACTACTGGGTGTGTTTTGGTAGGCTCTTTTCAAAATAAAAGTCTTCTGTACGGAAGCGCATTGCATTCACAAAAGAAAAAAAAATCACAAGAATTATCTCATAATTATGGCTTACTAACTCATAATTATGACTTTTTTGCTTTTTTGATTTTTTGCTTGAAAGCGCCTCATTGTACACTCACGGGGATGTTGCTGATAATAAACAGAGATCGTTATACATCGTTTTTGCGTGCGCGTTTGCCCTTTTCTCACAGTTACTTAGGCTCTTGTAGTAAGTGTATCAAAGTGTGGTGAACACAACAAGCAAAAATTCAGCTTCTTAAAGCTTACAGTCCTGTATCTGTAAAATAATCGTTTCGTTTCACTGTGTACTAATCAATATATGGTTGAAATGACAATAAAAGCCTATTTGACTGGACTTGATCTGACACAAGTTACACTATATAAACCTTATACTGCCTGCAATATAAACATACTGTTGCATTCGGCGTATCTAAGAAGTGTGAAATCTAAACTTGGAATTATATAATCCTTTGTCTCTCCGCAATAGAGAGGGGGAAACATGGATTCATTAATAAAAATACAAAATAAAAAGAAAGTCCAATGAATTCTAGCCAAACTGATCTAAGAGGCTGGGACTGTTTTTCTGTAATCACTTTGGTGCGCTTGTGTTTTATTGACGGTATCTTGAACTGTGAAGTGCACAGAGGCATTTTAATTACAAACTTGTGGAACTTAGAGAATAAACAACTTAAAAAACAGGATCCTCCCCAAGAGGGTAAGGATGCCTTCAAGATGCCGGATAAGCATCTTTTGAAAGAACACTTTCCAGAGACCTGATCTAAATGCTGCAGGGTATCGATGGGATGCGATAGTGAGGAAATGAGCAGATTGTGGAGGTTGTAGTGTGAATGAACTGAAAGTTTTGTTGGTTAAAGCTTGAGGGAAACCTCTACCAAATTAAATACTTAAACACTGTGTGACCTTTTAAGACACTATACCGGGGCTTACATATAACATTGGTTATCATTAGACCCACAGGACTGAAGTACAGTACTGAAGTAAATAATACAACTAGGTGGTAGGGAGGCAGCAGCGTCATAGGAATAGGGCACTGCAATGAGTAAAATAAAAAAAAAAAGGTACAATTACTGTATATATTAGTGCTGTGGAAATGAATGCGTTAATCCTTGCAACACATTGGATTGTTCAAGACGTTTAAAAATATTAACGCCGTCTTTTTTCCGTTGAAGATGTGACCATTGTTGTCATTAAAACGATTCTACTGTATTTCTATTCTATTCTAAAACATGTACTTTTGTGGAGTACCACTACTGGCCGCTAGGGGCTCAATTTAGAAAAAGGCTGATGAATTCAATCTCAATTCCATTTTATGACTTGAACATAGTGTAAAATATACAGCTGAAAGTTTTCTATATTTTCTATATTTGCATAATTTTATTATTATATTCTTATCTTTAATATTTTCTTTTTCATACTCTATTTTTCTTTTTATTACTATATGCTCATTTTTCACTGCATATCATATTGTGTATGACTGTGTATAGGATGAATAAAATGTAAGTTTGAATGTAAAGAAATATATTTAATTGAATTATCACTCACTACATTGTCTACACCGCTTTATCCTGTATACAGGGTCGCTGGGGGCCCTAGAGCCTATCCCAGGAGACTCAGGGCACGAGGCGGGGTACACTCTGGACAGAGTGCCAATCCATCACAGGGTACGCACATTAACAGTACCTTATAACTGCTAGTGTGATTCAGTTGCGTGCATGCAGTTGTGTAAAAGACAAATACTCTGATATAGTAGACAGATATCGAACATTTTTTCACTCACTGTGTTGTTCAGCACTATGAGTCTCAAGAATGTCAACAAGGACGTTTCATAAATTAAAAGGTTGGGTGAGGTGTAATGTCTGTTTATTTCATACTTTACTTAATTTACATGTCTTTTCTAAATGTTTTAGTTGTTTTTATATATATATATTTATACATATGATTATAGTGTTGAAAATTTGGTGATATTGGTAATACTTTTGGGTGTCTGGAATGTATTATCTGCTTCTCCATTATTTCTTAATTACAATGACATTTTATTTGTATAGCGCTTTTAACAATGATCATTGTCACGAAGCAGCTTTATAGATTCAAAAGAAAAATTTGGAAATGTGTATGAAATATAAGAAAATGCATATGAATTAAATTGTTCTTGATGAGCAAGCCGAGGGTGATGATGCTGAGGGAAAACCTCCCTGAGATGTCAAAGGTAAGAAACCTTGAGAGGAACCAGACCCAACAGGAAACCCATCCTTATTTTGGTGATTTGGGGATTGAGCTGCAGTCACACTGTGTGTTTGGAGGCTGGAAGTTCAATATAACAGATGATGTGTTTAAGTTATTATGGAGTCCAGTTTGTTATTGCAGGCTCAGGCACAAAACTGTAGGAAATTTCAGTTCCTGAACTATCGAGGAACTGCAGTCACAAGTCCTCAGAGAACAGATGTCTGCGTCAGCCGAGGCCAGAACCGTCTTTATGGTAAAGTTTATGGAACTGTCCTCAGTCACCACACGCATCCTAAACAAACCACACGGGGCCTCCATGTGACGAGATCTCCAATGTGAAGCGGGACACCAGGATGAGTCAGACAGGTCCAGAGGGCAGAGGGGGTCAGGATCACTGGCAGCTCAGGAGTGGCATGTTTAGCTCATCAGGGAGAGTGAGAGGGAAAAAAAAAGAAAGAAAAGAGGTGAGAAAAATTAGGTATGGTCAGAGACACATGATGTATAAAGTGAATGTATATTTAGTACAGAGCGCACGGAGGGACTACGGCAGACTAACTATGATGACAACTAAAAGGGAGAGTCAGAGGGGAACATAAAGAAAGAAGAAAGAAAATAAAGAATTAAAGCAACCAGTCACTCCACCAACAACAAGCCTAAAAATTATTTTGCAATATGAAATTTTGCCTCTGGAGTGGATTAAATGCGTATGGTGAGGTACCACTGTAAACCTCAAGCCATGCAGTAGCTGGACTGTGTATTTAAGATTTATTGAACTTTATTTTAGATTTATTTAAGAACTTTATTGAACCCAGAGGGAAATTGCTTACATTTTTACCAATGTCAGTTCTAAAATATTTGCCCCACTGATGCAAATATCACATTTTGACCTATACCATAAACTCCTTAAAGGAAAGTGTAATGATATTTTATTACTGTTGACTGTGTGAGAAGTCGTATTGAACTTATATGGGACTCTGAACTCTGGGTGTTGTTTTCTTTATTTCTGGTTCATTAGAATTCTTAAGCGGTGAGATTTGAAATCAAGTCAAACACAGCATTATACTCGTAATCTATATTCCCACCTAGGAGTAAAGAAAAAAGAAAAAAAGAAGAGTACATGTGTAGGAATGAGTGCTGAGGCAGAGTGTTTCCAGCTCTGCCGAGGGAAAAAAAAAAAAACTCAACTTGTAATTTGTTGATTTGGCAGTGATGAAGAGAATCACCTGTGCCTCGGCAAACATCCAGATCTGGGTTACCAGCTTTGAGTGCAGACAACACCATCCTGGATGTACACGGCATGGTGAGCACATAGAGGAGATAGTCATCGGAATGTGACAGCATCCGGATGCAAGTGGTCCTCAAGGGAGACACAGACACCTGCACAGAATTCCCTGACTGCAAGACCTACATTTTCAGGCTTTTTTGTCCAGGAGGAAATGAAGCCAGAACAAAATGTGAGCGCCCTGATTCTCTGTTTTAAAAGAGACCCAAACTTGTTTCTTCATTAACAATTTCAATGATAGTTTTTTTTTATTTTTTTTTTATTCAAACAACATACATACAAACAACATTGTTCCACTTAACAATTTTCAATTTTACTTTGTACAGGCTCTATATACACACAGGCAAAATATGACACCGAACATTTTCTAAAAATTAATTTAGATACGTTTGCATATATAGCTGTTACTTTGACTTTTACCTACGTTTTATTCAATATATACCCTCCAGGCAAACATTAGGACAACATCACTGATGACAACAGCTGTTGTGAATCAGATACCATCAAACACGTCCGTTCAACGTTCAACTATTTTTCAACCATAACAGGACGCGTCGGATGAACATCATTTCAACGGTCATCAAAAATCCAAATGTTTGCTGGGTATGTATGGAGTATGGACTTGAAAATAGTGTAGAATTTTAACAAATGCTTTAAGAATTGTGGAAAAATCAGACCGAGGACCTGCTCACACTGCAAGACAGCTGAGGTTTTCAGACACGTCAAAAATCCATCCAACTGACCAGGAGCCAGATCGTTCTTCATTACGGTGATTCATCAGGTGCCAGGACCTCGATCATACTGGATGTCGAACAACAACCCATCGAGCTAAAATTCAGGCCAATTATAAAATTAGCCAACCGACCTAATCCATGCATTATTTGCCCAGCTCTAATTGCCCCATCAGCAACAACCTCAAATACCCTTTGTGGTGTGAGAGGTGTTTAGGGATCGCCTCACACCTCACAAAGTCTTGAATGCGCTGACAAACAACAACAACAACAACAACAACAACAAAAGGGATAATATGTGTGCTGTGCATGAATCATTAGATTCAAAACCTTCACAAAACCTTAGACACAGTTGGTGTGGAGTGACAAAATTTTTCAAAAGCTGGTAATAAAATTGTGCACCGTGCACTGTGGCAAACCATAATCATCTTAATCAATTACTGTCATGACCCTCTTCTCAAGCACTTTTATTAAAGTGTGCCTATAGATAATCATTGTTCTTATAAACGCAGATTGGGGGTGATGGGAGATAATCAATTCATATATGTTTTGGACAGATGGGTAAATTTGCCATGATTCAATACATTTTTTAAACATTTAAGAACCTAAATATATACAGTAGAATGTTACACATGTTGCAGCCTCTCATCTAATTGTGGAACAGGACACAAGTTATTTCAATAAATTTTTTAATAAGCTAAAAGGCAGACTAAAAAGAAGAAAGAAAAAAAAAACAGGTACCAGTATCACAAATTTAGACAGACCTAGTTCAAGCAATTAGCAAACACCATGAACTTGACAGGTTCTTCAGAACCCAAAGCCGGCACATGCAAAACATAATCATTAGTGTTCTTTTAGAGTGATCAGTGTGCACCTGTCACCGTTAAACAACAACAAAAACATGAACATTTAGAAAAAAATGATATTTTTACAGCTTCTTTGAGAAATTTGAAATGCAGCAGAAATGGAAATGAAAATACAGGACTGATTAAAACAGGAAAAAATGGTTCTATGATACAAAGAGCGATAAAATGTCTGGAAATTGAAGATGTTTACCAAAGACTTCAAGCACAGTACAGTGATGAGACACAGTAAAACATTCAAATGGTGCAAACGTTTTAAAGAAGTCGGCACGGCCAAGAATGACGATCCTGGTCGAGGTGGCTCGGAGCCCACTGCAGTCGTTCCTGTGAACATTCAGCGTGTGGATCCTTAAAAATCAATAAAGAAATTGTTCAACTGGGAACGTACACGTAATCTTAAAACCATTAAATACATGAACTCAGCGGGGAGTCCAACTCTAATGGCGTACTGAGAAAATCCTCTACCTTGAAGGTATCCCAGGACTAGTGAAACACTGGGATAAGTGGATTAGTGTAGCAGGGGGTTATAAAGAGAAATAAAGGGACTACTCTCATAACTGTGTTCTGTTATTCTGCACATAAAAAAATAATAGTCGAAAGACCGAACCTGCTCACCTCTGCTGAACCACAATATCGCCATGTCATCGGAGAACTTCTGCAAATCACATGACTCAGTTTTGTACTTGCCGGTTAGGTAGTCCATTATGTGAGATGATGTATTGATCCAACTGCCTCTGGAAAGCCTGGCCTCACTGTTAATTCCATACAATTCTTTTTGTGTAGTGCTTTAAACAATAGACATTGTCACAAAGCAGCTTTACAGAAATAAAAATGTTGGTGAATAGAAGAACATCAGGTACAGTACGCGTGTGTCCTGTTCAGCAGATACATAACTGCATAATCCACACCAATTGCGGCCAGTGTTTTAATGTGTGCTAATATCAGTCTTTCGGTGTCTCTATTTTGTGAGATGTTAAATCCAATGGCTTTGCCACCAAAATAGTAATAACATGTGTGTTCTGACACCTTTCTATCACAACCAGTTTGAGTTGAGAAGCTCATCTATTGGATCGGACTACACGGGCTTGCCTTCACCCTCCACATGCATCAGCCAGCCTTGGCCATCCATGGCCCTGTTGCCAGTTCACTGGTTTTCCTTCCCTGGATGACTTTTGGTACGTCCTGACCACTACAGCCTGGGAACATCCCACAAGAGCTGCAGTTTTGGAGTTGCTCTGGTCCAGTTGTCTAGCCATCACAATTTGTCCTCTCTCACATTAGCTACATTGGCATCTCGAAAAGAGTGGGGTAGATTACGCAGCAATTGACCCTTTTTTCCTGAAGTTGATGTGATGGAAGCAGAAGGAAAGTGTGCAAGCATACGGATTTGAATGACTTTGACCAAATTGTGATGTCTAGAGGGCTGGATCAGAGCAAGTCCAAAACTGCAGCTTTTATGAGATGTTGTATGTGGATGTTATGCAGAGTGCTGATGCAAGGCAACCTGTGAAACAGGGCTATACTATATGTCAACAGCATGCACAAGGGAGTTTCCTAATTAACCTGGTATCATAGAAGCCTCATGTTTTATTCATTGTGAATAAGCCATAAATTGAGCCATGAATTTTAAAAACAACCTCTGTTTCTTTCTGACCTCAGTCATTCGGACTGAGGGGTACATCCATTTTTTTCTGTTTTCTTTCTTTCTTTCTTTTTTTTTCGCTTTCCAATTGCCCCTTGATTTCTTTTGCCATTTGTCCAACCACTCCTCTCTGTGTCTGCCTTGCCTATTTCTCACGCTCTCTGCATTTCCTTTCTTATCACAGTGACATGGTCTCTGCAACAGCCCATCCCCCTTCCCAGACACACACGCACACACACACACACACACACACACACACACACACACACACGCGCGCGTGCACACACACACACACACACCACCACCACCACCACCACCACCACCACCACCACATTTCACAAATGTACAGATCAATGGCCAGTTGCCATGGCAATGAATCAACCCAGTCATTTGGCTGCCTGCTGCTTCTCAGTAAATGAAGGATCGCTGCTTACCCAGGCTATAGGAAACTACACAAGAGCTGATCCAAAAGGTTTTAATGATAAGAGCATCCACAACCATGACTGACGCATGACGGACTGATCATCGTTATTTAAATACCAGGGGGGCTCATTTTAATAAAGCAAACACTGTGTTTTAATTTGTTAATTAATATTTTCTACATTGGAAACCGAGAAGCACTACATAAAATATAATTATAACAAACAAAATGAAAGTAAATCATTTTGTACACTTCAGTTAATTTGCCATGTAGCCAACTAAAAACAGAACATGTGTGCATAAAAAAATAATATGAAGAGACGCCTTAGACGTGGTGTTTAGATATGGAAGTGTCTCGACAACAAGATTAGACATAAAAGCAGTCATGCGGTGGTGAGGTATAGATTATTTAATTTGTAATCAATCATAAGTTGAGCTTTGTCCTTTGTTAGACTGCATGTACTGCATGTTTCCCCATATTTCCTGTTCCCTCATAGCTACCCTGAGGTCTCTGTGAGGTACCGTGTGTGAGAGTTAGAATTGGTTCACGTGATTCTCTGCATAAATTTTCACTGAGCACATCAATGACTACCGAGTCGTAATCCACAGGGATGCATTGCCACTACAGAGGTTCTTTCTCAATGAATCCAGGTGCTAGGCAGATTATGAGATATCCATGGACACTAGCTGTACAATGTCTATGTTTTCAGACCAACACTAAAATGAGAGACACTAAAAAAATCACCAAAAAAAAATAAAAATAAATAAAAATCATTGCATTCCAGGGTTGATATTTAAGGTAATATTAGGTTTAAAAAATAAGATTATCCAATATTGACATTATAAGATTGTCAATATGTATATATGTCAATAAGTATTGTTTGTTGCGTTTGCTACACCTCGATGCATTTACCGGCCAGGTCCCAAACCGGGAGAGACAAACACACACACGACACACACGCATATTTAAGCATCTCTTCAGGTGCCCTGGGTCATGTATATCAGGTACATCAAAAGAACCAGTCATTAACATGTCTGTCCTGGAGACCTGGAGGTAAACAGACAATAGGAAACAAATTGACATTTTCAATAGAGCGGTTCCAGTACACACAAGCAGTTTTGATGGATATTTGCCTGGATACAGGCTATAGGAAGTGTTAGGATGCGCAATTAGGAGGATGTTTTATGGGCAAAGGAACCTTAGCATCATATTATTACAGGTACTGTTTAAAGGCTAGTATTTATGTAAATGTTTACTTTAGATTCAGTGTAACATTTATTCCAACACCGCTGAACACAGCTGACATAATTACATGGCAAAGTGAATAAGAAAATAAGAAAATATTCCTTAACCACTGCCATTGTTATGGATGGGCAACATGTCGGACTTTTAATTAAAGTAGGAAATATATATATATATATATATACAGTACAGACCAAAAGTTTGGACACACCTTCTAATTCAAAGAGGTTGAATTTGTATTATGGCAAGAAAAAAGTAGCTAAGTAAAGAAAAACGAGTGGCATCATTACTTTAAGAAATGAAGGTCAGTCAGTCGGAAAAATTGGGAAAACTTTAAAAGTGTCCCCAAGTGCAGTCACAAAAAGCATCAAGAACCTGGCTGACATGCGGACCGGCCCAGGAAAGGAAGACCGAGAGTCGCCTCTGCTGCGGAGGATAAGTTCATCCGAGTCACCAGCCTCAGAAATCGCAGGTTAACAGCAGCTCAGATCAGAGAGCAGGTCAATGGCACACAGAGTTCTAGCAGCAGACACGTCTCTAGAACAACTGTTAAGAGGAGACTGTGTGAATCAGGCCTTCATGGTAGAAGATCTGCTAGGAAACCACTGCTAAGGACAGACAACAAGCAGAAGAGACGCGTTTGGGCTGAAGAACACAATAAAGAAAACTCGCTGAATGAGAAGGGGTGTCCAAACTTTTGGTCTGTAAACCCTGAGGAAAGTATAAAACCTTCTAGAAACCTTGATGTAGTGAAGGAATTTGAAACTCATTGCAGCTCATTATTACATAGTGTTTTGAGGTAACAGTGGCATGGAAAAAGTTATTTAAGACAACATCAAAGAAAATTTTCTTAGAAAGAATGAGAATCTAAACAGGACCCATCCTCTTCTGGGTTATACTGGATAGTGCGATTAGTAATTCCGTAATTACATACTAGGTAGAAGAACAGAACAGAACATGTCATATGAATATTCATTATGAGCGTTAGAGACTGTTGAGTCACAGCAAACGTTTTTAGAGACAAATCTTTAGTATGCGAGTTAACCTTTCTCGAGAAGAATGCACGAGTCTTGGGTATAAACTCTTTAAGATATCTACATATGGGACCATCCACGGCAACAGGAGAGAGTGATTTCAAGTATCGAAACCTCCAGGCAGAATTCTGCTCATTATATGAAATATTAGCATGCCAAAGCATGACGTTTGGTATTTTGGAGCAACTCATTTTGTATTACGTGTACTTTGGTTGAAAGTAGATGATACCAAGGCACAATGACACACAATTACTTTGTGTGCTTAAGCAGAACAGCATCAATAATCCCTTGTAGACTTAAAGTATATCGATGTGTATGTACTAATGTATACAGTGCCATGCAAAAGTATACATACCCTTGGACCTTTGGACATTTTGTCACATTACAACCACAAACATAAACATGTTCTAACCAACTCAGCAAACTTATAGTTTATTAATATAAAATCTGTGGAATGGTAAAAAAAAAAAAAAAA
>JAAGKR010003274.1:30328-65282 GCA_011419295.1 Clarias macrocephalus
GTCACCAGCCTCAGAAATCGCAGGTTAACAGCAGCTCAGATCAGAGAGCAGGTCAATGCCACACAGAGTTCTAGCAGCAGACACGTCTCTAGAACAACTGTTAAGAGGAGACTGTGTGATGGGAAATTTACTTGAAGTGAGAATTCATGGTAATCTCTAAAGCACACTTTTAACAACTTTTAGTTGACCTTTGTCCTGGTGCATGGACAGTCATTGCTGGGGAGATACGGGGGGACTTTAAACATTAACATGTCAGCAACAATAGTGCAAAAAGTCGATTTAATTTTTTAAATAGTTCCTGTTTATGAAGTGTTTCTTGCTAGTCTTCAGGTCAGTTTTTGTTTTGTAAACCACATAAGAATTCTGCTCATTATATGAAATATTAGCATGCCAAAGCATGACGTTTGGTATTTTGGAGCAACTCATTTTGTATTACGTGTACTTTGGTTGAAAGTAGATGATACCAAGGCACAATGACACACAATTACTTTGTGTGCTTAAGCAGAACAGCATCAATAATCCTTTGTAGACTTAAAGTATATCGATGTGTATGTACTAATGTATACAGTGCCATGCAAAAGTATACATACCCTTGGACCTTTGGACATTTTGTCACATTACAACCACAAACATAAACATGTTCTAACCAACTCAGCAAACTTATAGTTTATTAATATAAAATCTGTGGAATGGTAAAAAAAAAAAAAAAAAACAGTTTTAATGACTTCAACCTACAGTATGTGTATGTAAAATTATGATTTCAACCATATTTAAGTTTGTTCTTATGATCAGATTCGTAAATGTCATTAACACATTCACGAGGAATTGTTGGTGTGAAATTAGGTCTATTTAAACATTGCACTGTCTGGCGCTGTCTGCTCAACTAAATGGAAACCATGTCCGAGCTTTGTCTTCTGTTTCTGTGTAAGCATTTTAGAAAACATAGATTTCGACTTCACGTGCTGTATAAGTAGTAGAATAATAGAAGATCACAAGGGTTTTGCTTTAAAATGCTG
Source organism: Clarias macrocephalus (assembly GCA_011419295.1). Taxonomy (NCBI): domain Eukaryota; kingdom Metazoa; phylum Chordata; class Actinopteri; order Siluriformes; family Clariidae; genus Clarias; species Clarias macrocephalus. Next base: position 31,345 of record JAAGKR010003274.1, read on the forward strand.
TGCACACACTCATTCCCTTTTTTGTCCACTTTTATTGGAATCCACAGTATTTATCAATACTGTTAGTGCTGTTGGACACATACTCAGTGTGAAATTGTGTGAAACAATCTTATAGGTTACAGAAATCACTATGCATGTATATAATGTAAATTCCCTGCTAAAGCAGTTAAAAAAAAATTTTTTTTTTTACTTGCAGACTTAAATTAATTGCACATTTCTTTTAGTGATCTAAGGAAAAAAGTTACGGTAAAAGGACTTTATTAATGTTTAGAGTTTACCCTTTATAATAATCTCTCTCTCTGTGTCTCTCTCTCCCATGTGAACGTGAGCCCAATGAGACTGAAATGCAGTGGGAACTTCTTCTGTGTTCAGCACTTTTTTTTTTTTTACCCCCCTTTTTCATTTGCTTTCTTTTTTCTTTACTTTTTTCCTGTGCCATGGTTGTGAGTTTTAAATAAATGCTAGCCGGTGAGATAACCGAGTCCTTTTGTCTTAGCATACGGCTCAAAGTGTCACATCTTCAAAGCTCACATTGTTTTCAGAGCACAGTGCGAAATCCATACAAGTCAGTGACAACCTGCTGTAATTGACAGCTCCATTCAAAACTGCAACCAGAACCTACTGGAGCTTTACTACACTGCCTTTATTAACTCGCACACATCTCAAATGTTCTCTTACAGTAAGAACTATCAAAATAACCCCGTGCTTGTATAAGACCCTAAGAATGTTGCCGATGCCTGGCACCCAGACACATGACATACGGTAGTAAGTAAGCAGTATAATACACTGGCCGTCTAGTGGATCAGTTAGATCAACATCACAGCATTTATTTCCCTCTAGACTTGCATTAATTTTTTTGTCTGAGATCTTGTATTAATGGGGATTCATCATGCTCCCAGAACCACTCTTTCATCATTTGAGTCCGCGCCAACAGGGAAGATAAAATGCATCATCCTGGTCATTCAGTACATTCAGCTGACTTCATTTTATCGCCTCATAATATTGCTGTGCCAAGACCTGAGCAACTGAAGCAAGCCCAGATCATAACCCCGCCTCCAGAGGATTGTACAGTGGACACTATGCATGATGGGTGCATGCGCTTCCCTTCTTACCCTGACACGCCCATCGGTCCGGGTTTAGGATCTGGACTCATTTTTCTTATGTTTTCATCACAATGTGAATTGAAATGCTCTTATTTTCACTACTAAACATAGCTGTGATTTGAACTATACATTTTTAGATGCAGCTTCTCCAATCGTTTAACTGGTCTCTGATCACGTTCATGATTTTTTAAAACCACATATAATAAATATATGATATGAATATAAGATCAATATATTTATTATATTATTTTTATTTTGTGCTTGTTCTTGGCTAAGTAGGATATATGTCAGCACTTACAGGTGTACCACCAAAATGCCCAGAGGAATTTTACTTCATGTGAATCAGCAACAAAAAACAAACCCATCAAGGAGACCAATGAGAAGAAAAGACATTTAATAAATAATTTTCTTTAGTCTCCAGCAAAGGTAAACATATGCAAAGCTCCTGATAAGTACAATCTTTGTCTCTTTGTCTCTATATCAGTACACCAGTACACCTGCACATTCATAACTACTCTATCAGCCAATCATGTGGCAGCAGCACAGTGTGGAAAATCATGCAGATACAAGTCTTCATGTTTACCTCAAACATCAGAACGGGTGACAATGTGATCAAATGATTGTCTGATTGACTAGTTGCCTGAATGAGCAGGGATACAGTTGTTCCTGTGGCTGGCCAGTGTGTGTGTGTGTGTGTGTGTGTGTGTGTGTGTGTGTGTGTGTGTGTGTGTGTGTGTGTTATATATACCATCTACCACTACAATCTGTTTCATTCATTTAAAGATTTCTTCTTTTGATACAGAAATAAATATTATTAAGGATTTGGAGACAGAATTGTTGCACTGTCATTTTTCTTGGCACCTGAAAAAAAAAAAAGTCATCTCACCTATGACACTTTTTTGTGCATGCTATATATTGCACATACAGTAACATAACCTCACATCCCTTTTAAAAATAGCTAAACAGATTTACAATACATAACATCTATCAAATTTTAAAAATAGTTTTAATTGACTTTATATGATCACATAAACTGTGCTCTTCCCTATATTAGTGAACTGATTGATTTCACACATGCTTTAAAATATACTGGTGCACTGAGTCATGCATGTGGTCATCGCCGAAGCCTTTCCCACTCCAGCTTCCTGTGGCGCAGTTTGCTACTCTTTTCCTTTCCCGAGTTGATGCAAGCATTGTGCTTGTTGCTCTGCAAGTGGTTCCAGTACTTGATGAGTTCACTGGGCTGAAACTGGTGGGATGTAATAAGGTGGCTGTATTTGCAGCTTGAGTAGGAAACTCTCCAGTGGTTGAAGAGAAACTCGTTCGGTGGTGGCACGGGATCAATGCGCAGCTTTGATAAGCAGATCCCAACATAGACGTCCTCGAGATGCAGACGACGTATACTTAATGATGCCTGGTAGATCTTGCCTGCCATGTCTCCGGAAAACACATAGCCTGTGCCTGAACAGAAAATGGGGTACCTCTCGCTGGAATAGAGCTCTGGAGGCATGTACCACTTACTGTCTTTGTTGCGATTTGGGGCGTAACCTCGCATTAGGTAGCCGGTAAAATAGTTGTGCTGAGGTGGCAACTCTGGCTTCAGCAGCTTTTGGATTAAGTACTCTGTATTAACAAACATGTCACTATCAGTCTTCATAACATAAGCGGCATGAGGACAGTACTTGGCAACCCAGTTCATACCCATCAGTGTCTTGATGGTAAGATTGTAGTAAGTGTCCATGAAGTCCTGCTGTATGATATCATGGTGCTGGAGGCTTTCTTCCACGATGGCACTCTGAGCGTGGCCATCAGGCCGGTTTTTCATGCCCATGAGGAAAATGCGCACAAAGCCCACGCCCACGCCCACGGCCATGCTCTCATTCCCCCATGTTTGCCTGATGGCATTTCTGGCCTCCACATGGCCTGGCTCTACTGCAATGAGCAGAATGAGAAAAGGGGTTCTGTCCTGGCATTTGTAGGGCTCATTTAGCAAAAAACGGTACGGATTAGGTGCCAGTTGCTCTCCCACCCCCATTTCTCTGTGCAAGGTATTGCCATTTGTTTCGTTAGTGCTGAGTGATGCTTCCATTCCTGAGATACTTTGAACTGCACTCTCTGATTGGTGAGAACTAAAGTTCATAGGTTGCTTAGAAGGAACAATGAATGACTCCCTCCAGAGGCTTTGCAGTAAGCTTTGGTTGCCCTCAGCATGTTCCTTCACCGGATGCAAGCCATGCATTGTGTAGGCCACAGCATTTTCTCGTAGGCCGGGTTGCCTGGGTAGCCAGTCTTTGTAGCTGAGAAAGATGGTGAAAAGTAAGGCCAGCATGAGCAGGCCCATCATGTGCATACGGAAGAGTGACCTCTTGATATTCCATGTCATCTTGATTGGACAGCAGTATCGCCGTCGCCACTGCATGGTACAAATGTGTGCTGCTTGGGAAAGCAGTGGAACGATTGTGGTACAATTTGGTGAGGTCAAACATGTGTTATGAGGATTATCTGTGGGTAGAAGGTAGGCATATTGGTATGGTCAGACTCCAGGTGGAGGTGGATAAAGGATGACATGTTGCTGATGAAGATTTCTGGGACACGATGCTCCAGATCTTTTCAAAAACATCAAACCTTCATCATACTTCAGTAGAAATTTGTTTTTGCAGATGAACCCTTATGCTCTCTAAGAAGAAACAGAAAAAAAAATACAAAATAATTACAAAATAAACACACACTACTTTCTTTTATATAAGAAAAGAACCTTTACAAACCAGTATTACTCTCAGTCTTACAGCTTTTGCTGATGTTGATACAATTGCGTCTTAAAAATTGGCCATACTCTCTGGTTGGGAGGGGTGGCATATTCTTTCCCTCCATCAGTCACATGACATTAGCCACATCTGCAACCTCATGTATATGGTAGGGGTCTTACAAATCTGTTACAATCCCTGAGCACATCAGTTCTAGCATGAGAAGCAGTTTAAAAGGATGTGCTTGGCTGGTTGTATATGAGGAAGCACAATTTAACCTTGAACATCCCCAGTTGTAACGTTCATGGGATAAAGAGAGCTGGTTGGTGAAAGAGTATTGGCAGGTGACCAACTTGCGGAGAAAATGAGAAAGGAAATGCACCATGTGAAGGGTTTTATTCTTGGTCTATTAGCAGTCTATCAAAGGAATAAAATGCATTTCCGCACATTTATAGAAAAAAAAAAAAAAAGACTTGTGGTTGTGCTACCCGTATCATCCAAATGGAGATGAGTTCCCTTTTGAGCCTGGTTCCTCTCAAGGATTCAATGGCAGGTATATAAGGGAGGTATATCTAATATTTATATACAGATTTTTTTTTTCTTTAAAGCTGATTTGCAACAAAGTCCAAGTGCTATACGAATAAATAAATGAATGAATTTTTTTTATTTAATTTTAATTCATTCAATTCAATACATACATACAGACACCGTACACACACATAAAGATTCAGTTCAGTTCAACTCATATCATTTTGGTTGATGTTGATAAAACACAATAAAGGGTCCACTTGCCCTGACTCCGAATTATGGACGTCCTCTTCAGTTTCAGCATCCTCAGGCCTTGACTAAACTGATTTCTTTTCTTACAGACTCTGAAACACAAAACCAAAGACATACAGTAACACGGTTTTGCATGGTGTGACATCTGTTTACTCTGCTGTGAGCTACAAATTAGTTTGCACCCGCCACAAGCGTATCACATCCAGAAGGACAAAGCCAGAGGAATGGTACTGGAGAAGCACTAAGCACCTTAGACTTTCAGAGATTCCGACCTTGAAAAGGTCCTCTGTATTCTGTACCCTTTGTATGCCAAACAAAGTCAGATAACAGAAGGTAAAAGTGTGATGCCACTTTAAAAAATACCATCAGCGTTGTTTAGTAAGTATGCGATGTAAGCATATTTATTAAGGATGGGGATGACGGGGACCACCTGATACGAAATTATTGCGATATTTAGGTGCCAATTTGATTTTATTTTAGATTTCATTACATTTCTAAAGATGTAAACAAAAGAGTTGCTCCTCCCAATTTGCTATGCTGCCTGCCAATGTGTCATTACATAGTTTAGTGTGTAACCCCGTGTACTGTTACAGAGGACTGGCAATATTTCTCCAAATGCAAACATATAAATTAAAAGTTCATTTAAAACATTTTGTGGAATCATGATAGATAATAAGTGATATTTACTGTACATGATATAGGCTCTATTTGACAATAATAAACACCTTCGTGATAATATTTTTACTGGACAAGGATCTTAACTTAAATTGTATATTGTAGCGAATAGAAAATGTTCCCTTGAAGTAAATCCTCTATGTTTATTCTCTTCTCATTCCTATTGGCTGTTTTGTTACGTCATCATTAGAGTATTCGCAATGCCATGCTGTTATATATACGGTTTTTAGGAGCGGTTGCTCGCGTGCTCATCACACGTTCGGAAAAGTTGCCGTTCTGTGCCGGAGCAAGAGCACCGACCCTACAAGCTGTACAGTATGTACCGTATGTCAGCCGTACTGTTGCTGAGTGCACTGTATCAAAAGTTCCAAAGTTCAGAGGCAAAAGTGCCTCATTCCGCCAGTGTTTCCACACTGACCATCACGAAACCAAACTGCACGCACGACAATACTTTTCTTAGTGTAATACCTGTAGGGCTTCAGTCCCTATTTAAACACTCAGTGAGCACTTATATAAATTACCTTCATGGCCAAGAATGCATAAGAAAAACAAACTAACTGAAGAAACTTTCTTGCATTTAAAATTTCTACATACAGGATCCTCTGTCACTACATACAGAAGCTCGCAAGTTTAAATCCCAAGGATGCCACAGACATACAGTATGTCTTAGGATAGGGTGAATCTTTTTTGTGTTGCACCACTCAGGAGCTCCAGAGAAGATTTGTCTCGAGTCAGTCAGGAGATGTTGGATTCTGTGTTGTTATTGCTACACCAAACATAAAATACGTCAAATATTTACCTCAAGGACAAAGCAGTAACTTTAGATCACGCTTAGCTCACTTTGCATATTTCTAAATTCAGCATGCATCCAAATCTTAAACAGAAAATAAGAGCTATTTCAGGTTGCACAAAATCAAGAGGGATATAAGTATAATTAGCTGCTTCGCTATACTGTAAGCAGGAAATTGCATCCCTGCTATGTCACATATAGGTCATATCAATTCTCTCGGGTAAACAGGGGACTTGGTGTCGCTAAAAGCTGCACAGGCATAATATTAGCCATCCTGAGAACCTGAGCTCAGCTATACAGGAAAATACATTTAATATTTTATATTTTAAAGAAAGAAACATTATGTATAATGTCACAGATTTAATGTTCATTATCGGCAGACACAATTTTCCCTACTTTCCCTTTAGCTACCTGCAATATGTAGTCCACTGTGTCATGCAATGCTTTAAGAACTTTAACACAAAGCAAAAAAAAAAAAAAAAAACTTTTCTGAACACAACACAATCTTTGACAGGTTCTAAGAAAATAAAAAACTCTAACAATAAAAAGTGAAACTTCAGAAACAACACCAGAAGCATCTTACCTGAGCTAAGAAGAAAAAGAACTGCACAATATAGTCCACATTAATAAATAAATATAGTGCAGCTTCAGTCTGTCAGTTAAAGAAGCTAATTTTCCAAAATATTTGTTCCTGCACTCTCACTAACCATGAACACAGCAAGAAAAATTTTAATGCATGGGAAATGGCCAACAACATGAAGAGATGAGCATCTGGGACGGCACACAGAATATTTCCAGTTTGTTGTTACAATCTCTCTCTCTATGGCACGGTACAAGAATCCTCCACTGAAGCGAAACAGAAAGAACACAAGCATCGGAAGGCAATGCTCAAGACCTGCAGATATCCTAAGTGGGCTTTCGACAAAATAGCTTACTGATCCAAAAGAAGGATAACAGAGAGCGGTGAGACCCAAACGCAACCAAAACATTTGATCATCCCGTATGTGGCTGGAGTGTGAGAAAAGCTAAAAAGGATTTTATTTTATTATAGCATAATATTGCAACAAACCCACCAACACACTGGAACAGAGACTCGTCCATCCCAAATCACTGCACACCAAAACACAAGAGGAGCAATATACTGTAATATACACCGTCCAATGCAGTCAAGTGTGTTCAGAGCTCTACATTGGGGAGACAAAACAACCTCTTCATAAAAGGATGCATCAACACAGAAAGAGCAACACCTCAGGGCCTGAATCAGCGGTATACTTTCACCTGATGTGGAGGACACCAAAGGATACATGTTCAAGGATGAAAACGTACAAATTTAGGACAGAGAATAGATGGTTCGAGTGAGGGGTGAAAGAATCCAAGAATCTATTTGCAGGTGAAAAATCGTCCTCTCAGTAGAGGTGAAGGTCTTAGACACAACCTGTCTCCGATATTTCATGCTGCCCCTTCATCCACCCATCCCCAGCAAGATCAAGACCTCTTTAAGGTCCACCAAGAAAGACAAGCTTAAGGACTCCACTTACTCTCTCTTGTCGTTACACCTTAAAGACTCTCCCTAATATCTCTCTATTGTCTTCCGAACAGCTCTGCCCCTCTACTCTCTAACGACCCTTCCTCCTATTCTCACCTTCTCCATTATTCACGCAACAAGCCTTTTCAGATGACCTTGGAGGACTTTAAATAGGAGAACTTTATACTTTAGACTGAAGAAGCGCCTTGGAAGACGAGTGAACATGTGTACTGATCAAGAACGTCCAGTTGACATGACTCAACTTCCAGATCACCTCACCTGGATGACTGAGAATCTTCACAGACATTGGTACAAGAAAGTCATCTCTGGCCAAAGATGCTGTCAAACACTGTATTGTTACAGCTGGGGACATAGTTTAGCATGAGTCTGCAGTCGGGGTTTACCATAAATTACCATACCACACATCTGTCCCTCATTTGTAAATGCTTCGTTCGGCCTCCCATTTGACAAATTTTGGCTGTCTACCTTTGAGCAGGAGTTTGTGTGAGTAACCTCAGAAATGAACTGAACGGAGTTGCTGGAATGTTGAGTTGAAACTGTTGAGTTTCCTTTTCCTTTTTCCCCCAATAATATTGCACTTCCCAATAATCTTACTGCTCGTCATGAGTAAAACCAGACACATGACCATAATATACACTTTGTTCCGATACATACAAGCAGCATGAAGATTAAACCTCATTTGTGAGAATTGACAGAGCTAAGAGATTATATAGGTCCTGGAAAGATTGTGGGACTGATCAGAATCCCTGGACAGCTGGGAATTGAACAGTGGTTGATGTGTTAAAGGTTGTGTGAAGCAAGAGGCTTTACAGCTAAACACAAATCCTATAGGCCCATGACTGAACCTTTGGCATGATTTTTTTTTTCTTCTTCTAAAATCTAGTCACATAGTCACATGAGTACACTCACCATCACAGCTATGTCTCTGCAATTTATTACTGATGCAATGGTTGACTTTTCTGAAGTCACTTTATTGATTGACTAAGAAGACTCCCTGAGACAATGTTCTTACAGGCCTTCAATGACATGTAGATGTGTTAAGTAGGGCCATGCTTTTGCTGCCTCTCCTATACAAACAGACACAGACATGTACGACTTATGTTACCATTGATATTAATTTGACAAATTTTCCAGTTGTCTTTTCAAGTTTTCGTTCCTTGTATTCAATTATTTTGTTTCTGTTACATCTTGAAGACATGAGATTAAAAAAGTTTTTAAAAAATAGCATGTCTGTATATTTTCACACCACAAGATGAACACCAGTCATCAGTACGCAGAACCTACAGTAAAAGCAAGATTGAAATGCAAAAATATATACAGAGAGAAGCCACAAAACCAAAGATGCTCATCTGTCAATCACTGTAATCTTAAGGTTGTGGCTTCTGGAACTGGTTCAATAATATTTATTGATGATGGGTCTCATGATTTTTCTCATCATGAGATAAAAATTCACTAATTCACTGAGAATTGCATCCAGTCTCATCGCGCGGAACATCATCATGTACAGTAGTAGCATGGCAATGAGCCAAAACACACAAAGCCGAAACATAACAAAGGGGTAGAATGTAAAGGTTTTTAGATTAAATCAATATCCAGACCCTTAACCATTTAAGAAATAATAACCCGCCGAACAAACCTCTAATAATTAGAAGAAGAAAAAAATGCTGGCAAAAACATCACAAAAAAAGTATGCAGAATATGGTTGACAGGTTGAACTGGCTTGATAAAGTTATTGCAAGCAAGTGACATGAGATCAAATATTACGTACTTAATTTAGGAACACGTGTTGCAATGCAATATTTTTTGCTCCCCTGGGTGGTCTGACATCACAATTGTCACGCTTTCAGTTGTGTAATGCATGTAGGTGTAACTATGATGAAATGAGAACCTACCATTTTAAGTTAATCTTCTGATCTGAAACCCAAATGTATTCAGTGTATGACAAAAAAAAATGGACTTGCTGTTCCAATACTTTACGTTCATTAATTCCTTCAGGCAGCATGGTGGTATACTGGTTAGCATTGTCGCCTTCTACTGTACCTCTGGGTTCAATTCCCTCCACGAGTCTGTGTGCATGTTCTCCCCGTTCTTGGTGGGTTTTCTCCAGGTACTCGGGTTTCCTCCCACAGTCCAAAGACATGCAAATTAGGCTGATTGACATTCCCAAATTGCCTGTAGTGTGTGAATAAGCATGTGTGTGTGCGTGAATACGTGTGTGACTGGCACACTGTATACAGGATAATGCGGTATAGACGACGATGACAACATTTCTTCTCTCTCTCTCTCCCTTTTTCTTTTACAGTTTACTTACTAAATATTTCTTCAATCAGAAGCCTAGACAAAACGTCATTACCAGGTAGCGCTTTGTAGAAGTCCAGCGGGTCTGTCGCTTTCTGCGGGGTCAGACTGTTGTATGTAGCAGCAGTGAGCTTCGCAGTACATTCAGGCGCCTCTGTTCATTAACGCAATGCGTGTGTGACTGCGTGTGTACGTGTAAGCCACGTTAACACAGGCACTAGTTTACGTAAGCCCAGTATTGCACGAAATATCCTCATAAACAAAGCTGACGTCAAATCAAAGAGACACACACAGACGATGACATCGTCAGCAAACACAGTGACGTTACAACAAACCAAAAGCTTCGTTTTCAATGACCAAAACCGCGTTTATTAAAAAGTACCCGAGGCCATGTCCACACGTAGACGGGTATATATATATTTTTAAACTGAGATTTTTCTCTGCCGTTTTGGTCGTTGAAAACGAAGCTTCTGGAAAACTCCGTTTTCAGTGGTGTTGTGTGTAGGGGAAACGGAGATTTCGGCTTGTTGTAACGTCACATTGTGCCGATATTTTGTACAGTAAAGTCGTGACTGTGTTAACGTTGCGTACTGGACTTTTTACATGCGCAGTCACTCACACATTACGTTAATGAACAGAGGTGCCTGAATGTACTACTAAAGCTCACTGCTGCTACATACTGTACAAAAAAACTCCGATGACACAGACAGCGATGTAGTTTTCGGACGAGACCCGGTTTAGGTCGATTAAGGAGGCTCCTAACAGGGCGTTTTGCGTGTTCATGGACAAAGATATGTTTAAACCCTAGGTCATGTGGACAGAATTATTTTTATAAAACGAAGAAGAAAAAATCTCCGTTTTTAAAAATACCCGGTTTGGCATTTCAGAAAGAGAAGCACGTGGGCTTCAACCTGATATAATAATTATCACTGATTAGATATCAGTTTATTTTTAGCTTTAATCTTAGAACTATTTTTTAAAAACTCTGTAACCATTAACGACGGGTACTAACACTAGGTATTAATAATTTGAACAAACAAATTTCCTCAGATGTCAGGCTAATTGTCAGTTTAATTTCATTATGAATCTATATTTTTCCCCTGGACTTTTTTTTTTTCATAATGCATTTTGATTATTAAAACTAGAACCAATGTTTTAATATTTAAATGTTTGTGGTTTTCAAGGAAGATGTGATGTGAAACGCAGGATTAGAGGGTCATACAAGGGTCAAATTGTTACCAAATTTTTTCGGAGGTACACATGGTAACGCGTGACCCTAAACACCATCGCAACTGGTTACATTTAACAGGATATACATTTGAACCATGCACAGAAATAAACTGTTCCAAATTCATATAGCATAGCAGAAGTGCAGCAGTAAACTTAAAAAAAAAAAAAGTTCACCTCAGCAGAGAGAAAAATAAAAATATTTCTTTGGCACATACTCTGGCATAAGATTATAACAGACTTCAGTAATACCACAATAGACACAATGCATGCCTCTTGCACAAAATAAAACAGTATATATATATATATATATATATATATATATATATATATTTTTTTAATCTCTGTTTAATATTCTTCCAAAAATATTACTGTGAAGAGCATCACTGCTTCCAAATGCACCAAAAATGTTACTGGTGCTATAAAAAAGCTTATAAAAAAAAAAAAGAACATATGGAGATTTTCCCAAAAATGTGTTGTTATGGACACGCTTGTGTTCCGGAGAAAATAATTTGCTAAAATGAGTGAAAGCCTAAAAAGGTGTTGTGCTTTACAGTCAAATTCTCTACACACAGTACATTTCATTGGCTCTGTGCGTGTACTTTGCACAATGACAATAAATTTGAATCTAATCTAATCTAATACACTCACCAGTCACTTCATTAGGTGAACCTCTTTATCTGTTTGTTAATGCAAAAATCTAATCAGCCAATCATATGGCAGCCGCTCAGGTCTGACATTTAGGGACGTACATATGGTCAGGGCAATCTGCTGAAATACAAACTGAGCAACAGCATGAGGAAGAAATGTGATTTAAGCACTTTTAAATGTTTCATGGTTGTTGGTAGCAGATGAGCTTGTCTGAGTATTTCCAAAACTGCTGATATACTGGGATTTGCATGGGAGTAGTCTGAAAAAGAGAAACTATCCAGCAGAAACCAGCAGTTTTCTGGGTAAAAGTACGTTGTTGATTCCAGAAGACAGAGGAGAATAGGCAGAGCTGATAGAAAAGGCGACAGTCACTCAAACATCATCTCTTTACAACAGAGGTATGCAGAAGAGCATCTCTGAATGCACAACATGATGAACCTTGAAGCAGAGGAAGCAGCAGTAGACCACACCAAGTGCCACGCCTACAATTGACAATTGATGCTACAATTGACATGGGCTCACTGAAAACGAATAATATAAGATTGGAAAACCCATTGGCTGATCTGATGAGTCTCAATTTCTCCTGTGACATTTGGATGGTCGGAATTTGGCATTAACAAGATGAAAGTCTGGATCCATTTTGCCGTTGTCTCAACAGTTCAAGCTAGTGGTGGTGATGTAATGGTGTGGGGGAGATTTTCTTGGCCCATTTTGGGCCTCTTAGTACTAATTGAGCATGGTTTAAATGCCACCGCCTACCTGGGTATTGTTGCTCACGATGTCCGTCTCTTTATGACCACGGGATAACACGCCATGTCACAAAGCTAAAATAATCTCAAAGTGGTTTCTTGAACAAGACAACAAGTTCACTGTATTCAAACGGCCTCCACAGTCACCAGATCTCAATCAAAGGGAGCTAAGGAATGTTTTTAGCACCTTGTTTAATCTATGCCATGATAAAAAATAAGCCAGTTCTGAAGGTGTGCTCTGCAAGGCATCTCTAATGATGTGGCTGGTGAATGTGTATGACTCATAAAACAAGGTGCAGAAAAATATTAAAACAATATTTTTATATTACAATATTCATAATATTCTGTAGGCCACCCTTGTGCCACAAGAAACAGCAATGACTCATTGAAGAACGAAGGCATCTGAAGGTCTGATCTAGTGTTTGGCACCAAGATGTTACCAGTAATGACTTTAAGTCCTTGGGTCATGGATGGAACATCAAAATGCCCTCCAGGTCTCAATGTTTCTCATAAGAACATTGATCAGAGGATTACACTGCTTCTGCCATCTTGCATTCTCTCTGTATTGTTTCCTGGTGCAAAATCACACACCTGGCTGTCAACATGATGTCAAAAAAAAAAAAAAACCACGTCAGGCAAAGTCACCTTCTTCCATTGTTTCATGATCCAGCATGCTCATGTGCTCGTGTTGATTCTAGTAGATTGCAGAGGTGATGCATTGTGTTCTCACATCTTTGTACCATGGCCAGGATTCACGTTTTCAGCAGCTTTCACTCACCATGTTCATCAATAAGCCTTGGGCAACCAAGATGCTGTACCCAGTTCACCAGCTATCCTCCTGTAGAGCACCCCACAACACCCCACAACATTTTGGGAATACTTTGACACTAGCTAGTAGAGATCTTTAGTCACCTAAGCCATCATGATTCGCCCTTGTCGGAGTCATTCAGTCTCTTACACTTGCACATTTTTCTGTCTCTAAACACATGAACATCAAGAACTTACAGTTCACGTGCTGCTTAATATATTCCACCGCTCGAGAGATGCCATTGTAATAAGATAATCAATGTTATTCACTTCACAGGCCAGTGCTTTTATTTTTATGGCTGAACTGTGTATATATAGCTCGAAAATATTATCTTCATCCTATCAATTATTTAAACATATGTTTGTTTTTGGTTTTGGAACATAGCTGTGGGGATTCGCCTATTCATGAAGGGTGTGCACTGATGTCAATAGGGCCTAGAGCACAGTTTGTATTCCAATTCATTCCAAATGTGTTTAGTGGTTCTGGGTGCCAGCTCAGGGCAGACCACTTGAGTTCTTTCATTGCAATGTTGGCAAACCATGTCTTCATGGATCTTGTTTTGTGCACACAGGAACTGTTATCCTGGAACCGTTTTATGCCTGTAGTTCCAGTGGAGGGAAATTGTAAATCTAGAGCATATATATATACATGCAAGAAGTAACATAATCATTGTTTTATGTTACAAATTGTGCAAAGTGTGTTAAAAAGTGTGCAAGTCATCTTAAGCCATTAAGATTTGGCTAATACATTATTATTACTTTGTTGACTTTTCTTTATCTGTTTTAATCCTTATCACTCAGAAGGCACTGATCCGTCCCAGAAACACAGTATTAAGATTCAATTAATTGTCACATGTACCTTAAAGTACAGTAAAATAATTGTTTTCGCATATCCGAGTTAGGAAACTAACAGGAAAGGATAGAGACAGCCAGGATACAGCACCTACTGGAGCAGACAGAGTTAAGGCCCTTATGCCTGGACTCAAAAGTGGCATGAAACGTTCCCAAGACCACCTCTGCAATCGGTCCAGGGATTCGTTCTCGAGCGCGGAATGATTCGGAACGATTGCATTCTCACAAACAAAAATCAGCTGGTCCCGGGGCCAAGTGTACTCGGAAACGGATCCGGGACCCCAGTGTGAAAACGCCCTTAAACCCCCGACCTTCCGATCAGTAACGCAGTAACACACAGCCTTAACCTATTGAGCCACCGCTGCCCTGTTTTGGTCAATGACTGATGTAAAAAAAAACACCAACTGTTTACAGTATATGGACGTCCGGCCAGTGTGTGTGCTGATAGGGGACATTTGGATTTTCGGGTATGTCTTAAGCTTAAGGAATTAAGCTTGTCGTTCGCCATTTTAACATTCACTAAGTAAAGTTATGTAGGTATAAACTTGAAAAATAGTATTTTACTTGTAAATTATGTTAGTTTAAATCCTAATGATACATTTCTATAATATGGGACAACCCAGTTATTATTACAAATTTTCCAAAGACACGTTACATTACATTACAAAGAACATCAGCTACTGTACTTGATATCAGTTAGTGATGTTTTTCTGTCAAACTTTGCCAGCATCGCTATTAATTAACGATATTTTCATCATGATTTTGTGAAGATATGGTGGAGAAATCAACTTAATTCGACTTGTCAGATGCAAATACTTTTTATTACATACAGTTAGTTTTATTTTCATTACATTTATTTATATTTATTATTATTGTTTAATTTTGCACAATAAATGCATTCAATATGCTGTTCATGTATGTTTTATTCATGATTGCACAAAGCTGTAACAGTCAAAAGTAGTAATAGTACAGTATGGTCAATTCAATTTATAATCAATTTTCAGAAGGCATGTTATATAGCGGTTAACACTGTCGCCTTGCAACTTTAGGTTCCCAGCCAGGCTCAATTTCCGCCTCTGAATGCATGGAGTTTGTCTGTTCTCCCAGTGCTTGGTAGGTTTCCTCCCATAGTCCAAAGACATGTAGGTTAGGTTAACTGGCTATTTACTGTAGGTTAGTTGATAAATTGCCTGTAGTGTCCGAGTGTGTTTAATTTTCAAGTTGAGTTAACTTAAACATGTGAGTAAGTAAACTATTATTATATTAATAGTTTAAGTGCACTTTATAAAATGTCAAGTTAGATGAACTCAACAATTTAAGTACTGTCTGCATGAGCACCAAGTTAAGTGAACTTTAAATATACAAGTTTTGTAAAATCCATTACTCAATTCAACTGAGGGAATGAATTTACTCGATAGGTTAAGTTCATTGAACACATTATGGTTTTTAGTGTAGACAAGTAAGGAAAGGTTTGACAACGCAAACGATTTTGGAAGCCCTACGATGACCTGGTTTTGTCTTCATTTATGTTCTAAATTTTCTTTTTTTAAATTGAACTACAATTCTGTTGATGGTAGATTCAAGATTCCTAGCAATTCACCGTTATCACCTTTATTTAACATTCCACCCTCAGTTTGACCACCATTCCGTCCCCTTTGAAAATCATGTATTTCTATGCAATTTTCACCTCTGCATGCTTCAATATAAGTATCTTTTATACCGCTTTATCCTGTATTTAGGGTCACTGGAGCTTATCCCAGGAAGCTTAGTACACATTGGACAGGGTACACACACATACTCACACTATGGGCAATTTGGGAAGGCCAATTAGCCTAATCTGCATGTCTTTGGACTGTGGGAGGAAACCGGAGTACCCGGAGGAAACCCACCAAACACAGGAGAACATACAAACTCCATACACACAGAGACGGGAATCGAGCTTGTCCGGGAATCGAACCCAGACCCTGAAGGTGCAAGGCGACAGTGCTAACCACTACACCGTGCTTCCCGGAAGGAAACTCTTGAAAGATAATAATGGCAAATAATATTTGTGCACAAATTTCTATCATAAAACTTGGCATTTCTGTTTTGCTATAGCATAAGAATAGAACAGTTAGAAATTGACACACAGTTGATGTAGCAAGTAACAAAGTAAAATAAGTAAAAGGATGAGTAAGACTAAAAAGTAAAAGCGTAAAAAAGTAGATGTCTGAGGTCAGAAATTAATAGTGAACTTAAGAGACATTTTAAACAACTTCAGCCTGAAGTGAAAGCAATTTAAAACAGACAAGTCTTTAGATTTAAACCTGTCACTTGTGGAGTTTATGTAGGCTGCGAGGCTATTCCACAGCCTGGGGGCAGCAAAAGCAAAAGTCCTGCTGCCTCTGGTCTCTAGATTAGATTTGGGGGACTAAAATAAGTTGTTAAGTGGAAGCTCTGAGTGGGCCTGGAGATGCCTACATATTGGTGTGACAGTTTGGTGTCCGTATAGTGTACAAAGACATACATGAAAATATAGGTGCACTGTCAGTATGTTCCCACCGTTCACCTTTGGATGTAGGTACAATTTTTGTAGTTATAACAAAATGGTCACTTGTTGGAACCACTGGTGTCTTAGTGATTCATCATGAATATAGTGGCTTTTTTCATTCTCGAGACTAGACTACAGTATGACTAAACTATGACTGAATTTTACGTTTCACTGTTACTTGCTTTCGTTTCCCCCCCACTGTTTATTTCACCATGCTATGACTTACTGTGTTACATGTTGATACCTTTTATACGTCCCTGTGTTGGACCATTTTCTACATTAGTCTTTTACCGTTGCCTGCTTACCCCATTGTGAATCTGCCCCACCTCGAAAAACGCTGTTACTCATGTATCGACTTTTTGTTTGAGCTGAGATTTTTGCAACCACTCAAAGTCTGCAACTGGATCCAACCCTGTTTTTGGACATACATTAAACTAGCATGTCGGTAGGCTATTAGTGAGTGTGGGAAGGTACTTATGGATAAATAACTAAATTAAAACGAAATTTAATATTAAAAATTTAACTTAAGGAATTTAAAACCCTTCACTTCAGAGACATTATCTCCTAACTGTCAGTTTAGATTCATGTTACAGGTTTACACACACACACACACACACACACACACACACACACACACACACACACACACAAATTACACTAAAATCTGAAAGGCTCCTTATAACACATGCATCATTTAAGGCAAATGCTCGGAAACTAGTTTACATTAGCCTACATCATGCCCCATTACTATGCAATCAATTCATTCTTAAAATCACATTCATTAACCACTGGGCAGATCACACTCACTGAGCGTTTTATTAGGAACACTATAGCCTCAATTCTCTCTGTCCAGGATTTCGCAAGATGTTGGAAAACATTTCTATGAGATTCTGGCCCATGTTGACATTATTGCGTCTTTCCGATTGGTGCACTTTCATGCTATGAATTTCTTTGGAGCCAGCAACTACGAAGACTGGGAAGGTTTTGCTTTCTGGCATTATCATTCTGGAAGCAGCCATCAGAAGATGAATAAACTGTGACACATAGTCAGCAACAGTTCTCAGATAGGCTGTGGTCTTTGATTGGTAGTAACTCTTGGGCCACCAGTGTTCCAAAAAACTTTCCCCACACCATTACACAATCTCCAAAATCCTGGGCTGTTAACACAAGGCAGGTTTTGGTTTATTGACTCATGTGGGTGGCTGACCCTGGCATCTGTACACTTCAGCAGACATTGAGTTTCAGCAGACAAGCCTATGTTTTACCAGTCCACCCATTGCAGCCTCAGCTTTCTGTTCTTGGCTAACAGAAGTGCAACACAATATGTTCTGCTGCTATCATAGACGTGTGATATGTTCCCATCTATTCTAGGCTACTTTTCTGCTCACTACAAGTGTACAGAGTGGTTATCTGAGTTACTTTAGCCTTTCTGTCAGCTCACACCAGTCTTGCACTTCACAGTTTCCATGAACAAGGCATTTCCTTCTATAGAGCTGCCATCCACTGGATATTTTTTCAAAAACAATCAAAAGATACTAAATAAACGCTATTGTAGAGGTCAACTGATATGGGGTTTTCTATGGCTGCGGATTTTTCGTTTTCAAACCAGGGCTGATATATCATATGGCTTGACTGGTTTTCTCATAAAATATAACACATATAAAAAAAATATTTCTATCGCGTAAAATACAACACTTAATAATAACAAATGATACACAACATTGCTTAAATTAAAGAAATAAAAACATTCTAATTAATTAAAGTTGCATTAATTAACTATTAGCATTTTTTTTTTTAAGTAATGTATTGTATTATTCCACTATTACATGCACATTACAATCTAGTGCTTTTCTGTCCTTGCTGGTGAATGAGATCAGCTGGTCCTAGTCTGACAGACAGCTAACAGCGTCCTTCAGTGACAACCCAGGAAGTAACACTTGGTTTCAGGTGTTTACTGAAGAAAGCAACGTAAACCTGAAATAAAACATGTTCCCAATTGTTCTCCCTTAATATAAATATATAGATGCAACAAAAGAAATATAAACATTCACAAGCTGCTAACATTAGCTAGCGATTAGCACTATACTAACAAAATGTTCCAAATCCCGTAAACATGCTAACGCATTTAGCATTGTACATTGTACAAAAATAAACTGAACAGCTTTAATATGAGTATTGAAATAAGTGTTACATGCAATCTCACATTGACTTAGAGATATATGTTCTTTAAGGATAAAGGTAATGGAGAAAAACAACAGCTGCTCATTTTGTTAAATCTTCTTAGATATCAACTCATGCCAATTATTAAAAAAAATCTCAAACTCTGCCTGATCAATCATTTAACATCTACTCTAGAGATTGTTGTGTGTGGAAGAGATCCCCAGCAGTTTCTGAAATACTTAAACCAGCCCGTCTGGCACCAACATTCATGGCATGGGCAAAATCACAGAAATCAGATTTTTTTTTTACCCCCCCCATTCTAATGGTTGATTTGAACATTACCTGAAGCTGCTGGTATCTGAATGATATTATGCATTGCACTGCTGCCAGACAATATGCTGATTAGATAATTGCATGAATAAGTAGGTATTCCGGTGTTCCTAATAAAATGGCAATACAAGAGCAACAATAATGAGAATAATTATCATTATATCATTATAATCCTCCTCCTCATCATAATTATAATCACTGGTTATGAAACTCATTTTTAGCTTTTTTAATGACAACAACAACAATAATAATTATTATTATTATCATTATTATTATCATTATTATTATTCGTAGTAGTAGTTGTAATGTTATTATTGTTGCATACTTTGTTAATCATTTTGCTGTTGATATTGTTATAGTTGCTTAACGGTAATACATGCTGTAAGCAAAGCACATCACAGTTGTTACACCGCCCCTCTATTTTTAATTTAATATTCAATAAATATATTGTTGGCCAGGTTGTACATTTAATATGATGCATGACTGTGACTTTTATCTTTTTAAAGATAATATTGCATTCTTAAGTCATTCCTTGTTTTTACCTAGCCAGATGTAAGAGTTGAGGGGACAGGATGATCATTACAGGCCAAGCCAACAGCTAACTAATCTGATCTTTTTTTTTGTTTTTTTTCCCTCTATGGTATTAAGAAAAAGGTACAGGGAAAGCAGTGAGTATTGGGTGGTGGCCAGAGTTTATGTATCAGTCCTTTGACGGATAGCGAGGAGATTTTACACTCCAGTGCTCAAACCTTTACCTGGAATTCTTAATCTTCTGCAGCACATTATCTTTCTGCATATGCAAGCGATCATATGGATCTTTATTTTTTTTAAAAAATTGTGGGTGATTAATGAGCATATACATCAATGTTGCTCTAGACCTCTAGATCTGTGTTTTTTTGTTGTTGTTGATGTAAACATAGGTTAGCATGGAGCTGTATATTTACTTAAGGGAAAAAAATATCAGCGAGATGATTACAATCTTTGAAACCTTGCATTATAAGGGTGAGCAATATAATAAAAATAGACATGGAAGAGACGTACCAGACAACAGATACTGGTGCTATGATCTTCTTTACATGTCATCGCTTCCTGTAAATCCCATTCCCTTATGCCCCCCCAAAGCATTTCTTTGTTTTACATATTGCAATCTTGACGCAAATCCATCCTCCCATGTCACAGTCTATCTGTCATTTTCTCAGGCTGCTGCACTGCTTTCTGGTCTGCTGTCTCCCACAAAGATTTATTAGTGCAGTATTTTATGCCCTAGTTTTTCTGCATTATTTAATTTAGTTCTAAAACACCATCTGCGATTTCCGTTACACATACCTGCAAAGGATTGGAGATGAATCCAGCTGAGGCTTGGGAGGAAGGCGGTAGCTAGTTCATCACACTAAAAGCCAGGCAAAAAAGCAACAAAGGACACACTCTGTGCCTTGCCTTAAGCCCCCCATGGAGAAACATTATACACAAGAGTGGTAAAAAGAGGGCAAGACTCCTCTCTGTCTTCCATTCCTCTGCTACCGCTGTGTGATGGTAAAATGCACACGCATGCATGTGTGTGGGAGGGGGTCTGCTTTTCCAGTCTACTGTGAATGCGTTGATGGTCTTCCTCTGACATAATCACATACTTAAAGGAGGATCCCACGTGACCATTTTCGAGTTGCAACCCCCACCAATGTCTGTCTCCCTTCCTCTTTTCTCCAAAACAGAAAAAGGGAGGGTCTGAACTCAGCCCATGTGTGCTAAACAGAGAGAATGGAGCGTCGTTCTTGACATAAGACAAGATGTCTGACCCCATCTGCAGATTCATTTTTACTGGAGCGTGAACAAACTTAAAGCACTGCAAAAGCCTCATCTGATGTGTAAGACTATCATGAAAGTGCCAGCTATTTATTGTCTGTATAAAATTTACTGTTCTTTCCGTAATTTTTTTTTTTTTTTTAGATTTTAACACATATGCAAAAACAAGGTGTAAATATTTTGTGAAAATTGGTTGAAATAAATGCATTATTAATTTCGGGTTATCTGTCATGGCATCATTAAACAGACCTCAATATTTATTTAGTTTTCTTAGAAATTTTAAATGGTATAAATTAATAGTCTTTGTTTAAATTTAATTGGGGCAATATAGTGAGTGTTATAAATAGAAGTTATGAGAAAGATGTTAACCAACTGTGTTTTGAAATGATCTTAAAAGGCATACTCATTCATATGTGACACATCCTTTGGAGATGCTCTACCCAAGGCGATGATGGTGAGAAAAGTATGGCAAGAATATTAAAACCTAGCATGCCAAAGGACACTGAAATGCGTTTGCAAAACAACTAATATTATACTAAGTGTATTTAAGTTATATTTAAATTACTCAAAAGCACTTTTAACTGCATTACAGGTCCATGAAAAAGTATTGCCTAATCTTGTTTCTTACATATTTGAAAAAGTAATATAAATTCTGTACCCAGTTTGCGAGGGTTCCACAAGATGAGCAAAAATATTTTATACATTTT
This sequence comes from Clarias macrocephalus, assembly GCA_011419295.1. Classification (NCBI taxonomy): domain Eukaryota; kingdom Metazoa; phylum Chordata; class Actinopteri; order Siluriformes; family Clariidae; genus Clarias; species Clarias macrocephalus. Next base: position 53,094 of record JAAGKR010003274.1, read on the forward strand.
AACTTGAAAAATACAGTCTTGATATATGAGTAACAAGTATCATCGAGTATCATGTAGCACTCATGAGCTTCTTGTTTTGTTGCCGAGTGTCACGTGATCACAAGTGAGCCAATGGTTATTCTATGCGAAATTGTGAGTAATCATTTTCCGTGCACGATCTCGTGCATGTTAGTGATGGGAAGTTTGGATCATTTTAGTGACTCGGTTCTTTGAATCTCGTTCATCAAAATGAACTAATCTTTTTTTGAATCATTTATTTCTTTTAATAGTTCTTTAATCTTTACTTCATTTTAGTTCATAATTTCATTCTTTTGATCAAAAATAAAAGAAAATGTTACATTTTCTGTAAACAGACCCCCCCCCCCCACACGTCTACGTACACAAATTTTGGCTTTAGTTTCAGGAATGAAAATATTATAATGCAGCTACGAACATATTATGATAAACAGAATGAGCAGCTCACCATTAAATCTTCTGGTCCGAATCGTCTCATGAGTCTTTTAGTCAAAGTCGTTGATTCTTTTGAATCTATTGCACTGCATAGTGTCTCCTACACAGCAGCCCCCTTCCTTCTCCCCTGTCTCTCTGGTCTCAATAACTGCAGCTTCTTCTTTTAGTAAACAGTGGCAGTAGTAAGTAATGGTAAGGATTTGCATGTTCAATAAGAGTGGAGAACAAGCAGCTGAATTCGGGAAGCAGAGAGCATGTGTCATTAATTGTTGTTATATCTATTTCATGCCTTTCTGTTGTTGTCAATGAAGCCATAAGTTACAGAACTGTCAGCTCTGTGTTACAACACTTTTCAAAGGTAAAGTGCAAGTTAATTTGTTTAATTTTTACTTTTGGGTTGTGGAACAAATCGTCTGAGTTCCCATTATTTCTTATGAAATTCGCTTTGATATACGAGTTTTTTCATACACAAGCATGCTTCCAGAACGAATAATGCTTGCAATCCAAAGTTTAAATGTATGACCTTTTACAGATGCTGACTGCGATTTTTAAGGCCATTGAAACACAGTACATCAGTAATGATGTGGCAGATTTCATTCAGGAATTCAACTGATTTAATTTAACTGTACATGGTTACAAAAATATATACTGTTGTCTGAACATAGACAGGGAATATTATTGGAATATACTGTATCAGTTCAAATCTGGTGCATTTATTCTTGCTAATACACAGATACTCTGAAAACAGAGAAAAGCTAAGGAGTGTTATACTAGAAGCGATTCAGCAATAACACATTTTACAATACATTCTATAGTTTAAATGATGAACTTAGTTTCAATCTCCCAAACAAAAAATATTAAATGTACGTTCTGCTGATGTAAAATAAAATAATACTGATATGAACTAACGCACACAATGATGAAACATACTAACCGCTAATGACAAAACCTGAAGTTGAGAAAAATTGAGTGAATCAGAAACAGGCGGTCAGAATGTGTCCTCCTCCAGTGTCTAGTTGACCGGTATTGACCCGCTTATAGTTTGCTTGGCTGAAAATGTGGAAGAGTTATACCGCCGCCAAAATTCAAACAAGCGTAGCTTTGTGATGTTGAGCGCATGCAAGAGATAAAAGGGAAAAAATTTACAGCACCAATCCGATGTGTATGTTTAGGATTTTATTTAAGCAAAACATCTTTAGTCAAAATATAGCAAGTCTTACATCTGTATATCATGATGAAAATTAACTAATGGACATAATAATTGGTTTCATATTTAAGCTTGTGCTATTGAGTTTATAATAGTTCTAACGGTATTATCAGTAATCTCAATGTAACAGGTAATAGCCAGCAAATATTGTTGTGTTAACACATGTTATATGCAAAAGCTTTTGGTTTTCTAGTCCAAAATATTGTTTTGTGAATTGAGTGTTCTTTTTATAGTATTCTACTTCTGAACATTTTGAAACCTGCTTCCTCCAGACAGAGTATAATAATCTTCATTAATAGATGTTTACTGGAGGCGGCCTAAATAATAATAATTACATTATTAATATCAAATGAAATATCTAGTTTAATAAATAATAATTATAGGTTATTATTTATAATTTGTTTCTACAGTAAGTGATGTGTTCTTAGTTTGTACAGTGATATTGAAGTGCAGTAAAAAGGAATGTGTCAATCAGTAACGGAAGAACCACAATGTTGTGTATCTCCCTGAGGCCATTTAGTTCAATAACAGGTTAACAGGTCAATTTAACAGGTAAAAAAAATGTAGAAGTGCAACCTCTAGTCAGGAACTGATTTTAGAGAAGCTGCATGACACAATTACTAATCTTACTATCACAGATCATACCCTGTGTTTGTGTAAATGTTAATTTTGAATATCTGTGAACTTTCTATGTGTATACTTCACATATTAGTTAACTTTATGTTTACTTAAAGCACAGTTAAGGTACAATGTATCTCTCAAAATTAGGACAAAAAAGGTGGAAAAAAAATAATTTTATTCTCTAGTTTGATTAAAAAGTGAAGCTCTGATATATTCTAGATTCAATACATGGAAAGTGAAATATTTCAAGCCATTTGTTTGTTTTTAATGTCAATTATGGTTATGGCTTACAGCCAGAGGTGGGTAGAGTAGCCAAAATTGTACTCAAGTAAGAGTAGCTACACTTCAAAATAAAATTACTAAAGTAGAAGTAAAAAAATTAGTCATCCAGAATATTACTCAAGTTAGAGTAAAAAAGTATTTGGTGAAAAGACTACTCAAGTTTATTATTATTATATATATTTTTAGAAATTATGTAAGCAGCCAGACAAAATTATAAAATAATGTACAAATTCTGACATTTCCAAATAATAAAATTAAATAAATTATAAATATCAAAATACCAAATTAAGGAACAAAAAACACAAATTTCCCAATCTCAATTTTTTCACAACATAAAGCTTCTGAAACAAATACTGTACCTACTGTAGGTAACATACTACTATTTCCAGTGCAATGTATGCTGTATATTCAGGTACCCTTCAAGTGGCTCAGCAGATAGAAAATAACATTAGAATATGTGTACAAGAGGTTTCGCTTTACCATAAACTGTGTCCAGTAGAACAAATGTAAGAATCTTATATTTTGTTTGCCTCTAGATTATTCGCTAATTACCTATTAACATTGCAACATTAATTAAAACAGCTAAAGTAACTGCGACATGTTTCCTCAGGTTAGACGTCGAGTTTTTATATGCTAAAATGTGTGTCTGTTTTGACAGACAAAGAAGACACCGCAGTATGAAGCTGTTCTTTTGCACTTTGTTTAAGCGAAACATGCTTTGTATAAGAGGCCAGGGGTGTTCATACTCTCCTGTTGTAGCATTGGAGACAGATGCCTCTGCTAATTAAATTTTTAAGATGATTGTCAAGAAAAGGCCGTTTAAAACATGGGAGAACATGAAAAAGAGGGCAGCGAGGCTGGAGTTGGTGCATCAAGAAGTACCACAACACACACACACACACACACACACACACACACACACACACACACACACACACACACACACACACATTTTTTCAGGAAATGGGCTACAACTATTGCATGTCAAGAATTAAAACACATATGATCCAGATACAATGTTAGAAGCATCTTACCAGGGCCACGGAGACAAAGAACTGGACATTTTCTCAGCAGTGCAAAGGTCTTATTTGCAATGGAAGTAAATTTTGCATTTCAAGATTCCAAAGTCTGAAACATGGAGAGCCCAATTTCCCCAGTTGGTGACTATTTGAGGTTCATTGTCATCACCCGGTGTTGGTCCACTGTGTTTTAATAAATGCAAAGTCAACTTAGCCAGGAGATTTACCAAGAGCCATGTACCAGGGGATCTGCTGGGAAGCGTTATGGAAATGCAAATTTATCACCTGTGCACAGTGCCAAAACTACCACTAACTGGTTTCCTGACCATGATATTTCTGGGCTTGATGTGCCAGCCAACCCCCCCTGACCTAAACCCCAGAGAGAATCTATGAGCTATTGTCAAGAGGATGATGAGCAACCAATCAACGCAACCTGGTCCTCAAATAATGCCTCAGCAGTGCCACAGGATGATCACCTCCATGCCATGCCAGAGTGATGCCCTGACCACATACTATGTGCATAAACAGAAGTTGTTAATTTCTGTATTGTAAATCCCTTGATAAACTGAATTTGATACTGAATTTTAGTTTTCCATGAACTGTAATTAAAAGAAAATGTTCCGAAATATGACACTGTATGTGCTCTGAATCTAGAATATATGAGTTTAATTTATTTATTTTTGAGATGCATGTATATTTCAACTATCACAAATTATACCTCAATAGACGCACAGTACTATGTTTAAAGTTTTTAAGTGTTTAAAATAAACTATATAAGTAGCAAACTACAGGTATGATGTTAAGTTTACATAAAGAAGACTTACAAGTACAGTTTGTTCCCAGTAGTTTACTGTCCACCAGTAGTTTACTGACAGTGCACTTCAAAGTATATTTTCATTTAAAAAAAAAAGCGGACTAGAAGTACATAACTAGTACCTGTAAATGTAAGTTCATTTATTATATACTTTACTGCTCTTACACAAGTAGATTTTTGGTAAGGTCTTCTATTAGAGCGAAGAGATACATTATTTACAGTGATAATCATTGACTTTAAGTATTTGTTTGCGTGATCAAGTTCTATTGGGTCAAAGTGTGATTCAATCAAAGTTGATAACTCTGGGAGATTAGTGATAAAACTCTGATTAGTAGCAGATGTGAATGTCCATTTGATCTGATAGTTTGACAAAGTTCATATTTTGAAATACATTTCGAAATTTGAAACTTCAGAAAGTGTAAAAGTATTTTCTGTGTTTATTCTCAGTACAAATGAGTCTAATTCACATCCAGTTTTTGTGTGTTTGTGAAATGCATATATTTTCATTGTAAATAAACCAGCATCTGGAAAGACTAGCTTCATTTAATACTACATACCTATTTGACCCTAGTCAGATTGATACAGGCCTAAAATACCAGCTTGCACCACCTCGGGCTCTAGCAGTTCAGTGACCGTAACCTGCTGAAGCTACGTCACCATGCCACATTGGGACGGGGCCAAAGAATAATATTGCACCAAACATCACCATCACAAATTTACACAATCTCTCCAGTGTTGCTCTTAGCAACCTCTGACTGACTAGATGTATATTGTTAGTTTACATGTGAAATACCCATGATTGCTTAAGTGTCCTAGATTATCTAGTTCTATATACAAAAAAACTAAAGCTGGTAGTCCCAGTGGCCTAACTCAATTTCTATAAAGCTACTTTGTAGCAATATTCTTAAAATTAAATGAAACTCAAGTATGTTAAAAGTACAATTATGTCTAAATAGTTTACATATAAAACTCTCATATAACTCAATATTCTTGATTCATTACTGTATATGTAAGGTGAAATATTTCAAGCCTTTTTTGTTTTCATTTTGTTGATTACTCGAGTATTCCAACATATTAGAATGTTTCATATTGAATTCGATTAAATTACAGTTCGTATAGAATAAATACCCTGTATCTCTCAGTCTAGTTCATTACATGCAAACACAATCACTGGGAAAAAATGCTGACTTGGAATTATTCCAGAAGATGAACATCGACATCCACCAATGAGCATAAGGCACAGGAGGTGCTGTATTGAAACATATTAATGGAAAGTGGACTGGAAGAAAAAAGTGTGGTAGAAAAAAGGTGCGACAAGCACCTATAAGTATATATTACATGTAACAAAACATTCCCCTTTTTACATTAATTTGTCAAAAAAATTGAACTTTTTTATGATATGCTATTTCTTGAAATGCACAATAAACTTGGAGATATATGTAAGCTTATATTTTCTACTTCTTTTGCTTATCTCCTCTTGAATAAACATGTCAGTCACATGGGTCCACTTACTGGATTTTGCTGATCTTCTGGCTATGTGTCAATCTAAGGATATTGACCTTTTTTGTACATATTAGTTTTCATGTCCACAGCTGTCCACAAAAAGCCAAAATAAATAAGTACTTGTATTTAAAAGTATTTTTATAATTACATTTCAGTAAAGTAATACAATTTTATTAATGCCTTATTGAACATTCATTATCCTTTGCAGTGTTGTTAATCAATTCTTAAATGTTAAGCATTCTGCAGTAAAATTATGCCATTTTATTGGAAAACTCTGGGAGTGACACATTGAAACTATGAAGATATTTAATTTTACTAATGTTTTAATTCAGTACATAAAATGATCTTTCTCTCTTTTTTTTTATCTATAATGTGTTTCTTTTATTCTTACTCTTTGTTCAAACATAATGTGGATTGATAATTTTTAGCTGTAGTATAAAAGACTTTCCCTTGTTGCTGACAATATATTCATATATTGGCTTTATTATTACAATAAAAAATAGAATAAATATTTTGTACTAAGGATTGCCTTTGGAAATATATAATTCAAAAGCAAATGTTTTTTTTTTAAATTCCTCCTTTTATTTTGCAACTTGCCCTTTACTCTCAACGTAGTTGCCTTGCACATGCATACCCAAAGCATTCCATTTCACTTATAAAATCAGACATATTTTACATCTATGCCATATTCACTAGGGCCACATATAACAAATACATATTAAAGGTTCAATTTTCACGTTTCCGTGTCTTTTTATTTTTTAAACACTAATCCAATGTGTATAAAGGTCTGTCAGCTCTAATAAATGATTAACAAAGAGCTATTATTGATCCATTGTCAAAAAGGATACCATAGTAATCCCTATGCTGCAAATCTGTTGGGTATGGGATCTAATATGGACGTGACAACCAAAATCTTAGTTGTGGCTTTTTGGTTATCCTTTTCTACCCTAGCCGAAAAACAAGGTAATGTGCCTATACATTTGAAAATGTATCACATATTTACTTTACCATTTAAATTATGAGCATGAACTTTATTTTTTATAAACTTTTTTTTTTTTTTTACCTGAGTTTAGGATGATGTTTCTCCGAATGTATAATAATTTAAGATCCATCATGAACTTTGACTAACCAAAAATTATTTCATACAGTATGTCGTAAAAAGGATATTAATTTTGAGAACACTCTAAAAAGTGGGCTTGAGGACAGCTATGCAGATAAAGCAACAGTGAGACTGAGCTGTGCTACCGGCTTTGTTGGATCGTTGAAGATTGAATGTAACAATGGACAATGGGAAAGAACTGGAGGGAGAGACTGTAAAAGTAATCTTAATGTGCATATGTGTGCATAAATATATATTAAAGGAGTCATATTTTGTATTTTGCATGAAATAATGGCAATTGTTTCATGTAGAAAGGCCATGTGGTCACCCAGGAGACACACCAAATGGAGATTTTAAGCTTACAAAAGAGTCAGAGTTTGTGTTTGGAGCTACAGTGGAATATACATGTAGGGCAGGGTAAGATACTGTTCTATTCTATTACACAGTGGTTATAAATTCTATGTAATAGTTAACAGTTTAGACTTTTTTTAGTTTCACCCTCTACTGATCCTCAAATGGACATGCACATTTGTTTGTTAAATTATTCTTTTTTATTCCTACCTATACTTCTGTTTTCTATCATTTTTTAAGGTATGTAATGGCCAGCCGAGTAAATTATCGTAACTGTCGTAGTCAGGGGTGGGATAATGCTGTACCTGTCTGTGAAGGTAAGGAAATACATATCGCTTTACTAATTTTACTCATTTGCATATTTCTACATTTTATTGATAGTAAACTTGTTCAGTTGGGGTCTAACTGATCGAATTGATTTCTGAATATTTTTACAATTTTTTTTACGTTAAAAAATGTTAAAACCAAAATTTTACCATTTATTTATTCATTCATTTTACAAGATGCTTTTACTCAGTGCAGCCTAGTTTACTGTACAAGCACATTATAAGCATATCATTATATTCAGAGGTGGTCATACTTCAGGAGTTTCCAGATATTTTATTCCAAACAGGCTTGAACTATTAGACTACTATAACAGTTGAGCATTTTATTTATAAGAGTTACATAGGTGTAACATACTGTAAATAATAACAACCCACAGAATCTCTTCACATTAAATTTAAATCCCAATAGGCTTTTTTAAGGGGGTGATTTCAGTGATTGGTTTTGTATTCAAGTGTTATTGTATTCAAGTGTTTATGATCTACCTATATACATAGTGCAAGAAAAAATTGTTTTGTTTTAAGATGTTTTGTCTATAAATCTTTGCAGTTAGCCTATAATTGCTGCTAATTGTTTAAGAGAGGAATTATTTCTATGGCTAAACTAATTAATTGAAATAAGGGACAGTATTATTACAAAAGTAATGTACATAAAATGTGCAGAAGGTTCTTTGTTTGTTTTGTGTACATTGTGGAATTACATTTTTTCTTTAAGTCCCCATAACTTTTTCTGTGTAAGAGCATAGTAAGAGCATTCACTTTAAAATATTTTTTTAAATAATTAAAATAGTTTAAAGTACTAATAATTGAGGGAGAAATTAAGATAAATTAAACAAAAAAAGTGACAAGCGACAAAAAGTGACACCAGTGCATCCTTTGAAATGAAGTAACTGCCAAACAAAGTCCCTGGGTTCAAGATGCCCTCTAGGGGTACTGTATTTCATGACATAAACAAAAAATTAAATTCAAGAACAGATGGTGAAACAAAGTAATTGACATGCATTAGTCTGAAAGGTTTGCAAAGCCATTTCCCCCCTCGAAATTCACTATGGAATACCTCAAAAGATGCAAGCTGAAGGTCTTCCTCCTGCTTAATCCTGTTAAGACATAAGTTCTAGTCATAGGACCACATGCAAATCAAAAAGCAAGCTTTTTGATTACACTCTAACTTTAAATAGACTTTCTGTTCCATCAAGTGCAAAAGTGAAAGACCTCGGTGTGATTATAGATTCCAGCCTTTCATTTGTAGCACATGTAGATAATATTACCAGGAGAGCATTTTTCACCTCAGAAATATGGCCAAGATAAGGAATCTATTGTCACTAAATGATGCAGAAAAACTAGTTCATGCTTTTATCACCTCTAGGTTGGACTATTGTAACGCCGTACAACTGGTTGTTCAACTAGGTGAATAAACAAGCTTCAGTTAGTCCAGAATGCAGCAGCGAGAGTCTTCACTAGTACCAAAAGATACAAGCACATCACCCCTATCTTATCTACACTGCACTGGCTTCCTGTAAAATTTCGCATCGATTTTAATATACTACTTTTGACGTATAAAGAATTATATGCACCGCAGTATCTACAGTAAGTGAACCGCTAGTGTCTTACGATCCGCCACGCCTACTTCGATCAAAGGATGCAGGCTGCTTGTCAGTACCACGTATTATTAAAACTACAGCAAAAGCCCCAAAGTTATGGAATAGTCTTCCTATTAATGTTCGGGACTCAGACACAGTCTCAGTGTTTAAGTCTAGGCTAAAAACCTATTTATTTAGCCAAGCATTTGTGTAAATAGATTAGCCTTAGGTAAAGGAGCAGATCTGGGGTACGTAGAGTATTGTGGGGAACTGGTATGTCTAGATGCTGTTGAGTCTGGTTCTTCTCAAGGTTTCTTCCTACTGCCATCTCAGAAGGTTTTTCCTTGCCACTGTTGCCGTCGTACCCTCTGCTATATATAAGTTACAAGTGGAAAACATACGACACAATTCCCAATCTTCACAGGAGTGGACATCCCAACACATTCACCCCAAGGTCAGATCGGTCAATGCTTAGAGAAATACAAATATACTAAGAGCCACATCACAGACTCTACAGGCCTCACTTAGCTTGTTAAATTCCATGACAGCACTATTAGAAGAACAGCAAATACGGTTTGTTTGGCAGGGTTGCCAGGAGATGTCCTCTTCCATCAGAAAAGAACATATTTGCACGACTAAGGTTTGTAAAACTGCATGTGAACAAACCACAAGGCTTCTGGAGAAAATGTCTTATGGACAGAGGAGACCAAAGTTGAGTTGTTTGGCTTTAATGCCTCTAAGTTAAAATGCGAAGGACCAGATTTGTCAAAAAAAAAACAAACAGCATTTCAGCAGAAACATATCATCCTCACTATCAAGTAGCAATAGAGGTTGATGACTTGGGGTTATTTTTGTAGCCACAGGACCTGGGCACTTTGCAGTCATTGACAGCTAAAATAGGTCAAAATTGGGTCACATTTTTACAACTGAATTCATATGCTAGTGCTGCATTCCAAGATAATGAAAACACAAAAAAGGATGTTCACGCTTAATGTAAATATGCTAGTTGAATGTGCCTCCAAGTAACATTCCAGAGTAGTCATGCATTTAAGTAATGGTTCTAATATAAAGTTCTAAAACGAATTAACAAAACAAAACAAGGAGAGTCAGTGAGTGTCTTTTTGCTTGGAAGCCCCTGGTGTAATGATTCCACACAAAAATCCATGTCACATTTTAGCATGGTAGTCCAACCAGCACAGTTAAAAAAAAAAAATAAAAAAAACTAATAATACTAAAAAAAAAGAAAAGTCTTATTAACTAAGATGTTTTTTTCTTCCCCTCAGTGGTGAGATGCCCTGCAATTAGCAATGTAGGTGATGTGATTGCAACAGGCAATACAGAAGAAGCAAGCTATGGTGATGTTATCCACTTTGAGTGTGAATCTCCTAACAAGATGGTAGACGGACCACAGGACATAAACTGCAATGAAAACGGGCAATGGAGTGCTACTATACCGAAGTGTAAAGGTAATTCCAGTATTTTTTTCCTGTTTCTCTAACTAACTGTACTAGTAGTGTACTTGTAATAATACTCTACTGTAGTATTATGGTCTTGGTTGAATTTTAATTAAGTTTATCTCTTATATGTTCATGTAAAAGAACACAAGGTGTTCTTTGTTGTTGTTGTTTTTTTGTTATGGCTGTCACTGTCCCATAGGTAACTATCAAAAAACACCCTTTTAAAATCTTGCCACTTGTTTGTTTATAGGTATCTATGACCATATTGTACAACAAAAACTTTTTTCTTCCAGAAATAGAATGTCAGGCACCTGTAATATCACATGGATCTACTGACCATAACAGGGTGTACAGAGACAACGAAATAATAAAATATACATGTAACGAACATTACAAACAAAGAGCTGGAAACTCTAGGTGCACAAAATACGGCTGGAGTATACCACCAGAATGTGAAGGTGAGACCACAGTGGTATTTAATTTCCTTTGATGTTAAATTTACAAAAGATGAATTTTTGAATATATTTTAACATATTTAAATAATTTGTTTTGGAATGTCTGTACTAAGTTAAACCTCTGTTTAACCTCTAAGTTAAAATCTCTGTTTTATTAAATGTTGATACCAATAGAAATTACTTGTCTACTTGGAGCGCGCACAACTGGTATTAAAAGCACAAGCCCACCAGGAAAAAATATATTCAGGGTTGGAGAAGATGTGGAGATTACATGCGAAAAAACTTACCTCATTGTCTGGACAAAGCAAGTGTCAAAAAATATTACATGCCAAGACGATGGCAACTGGAAATCGTCCCCAGTGTGTGAGGGTAAAGTTACAAAAATATTAAAACTGCTAAAATATTATTGGTGATGTATACATATATATATAAACATTGATGTAAACCTTTCAAAGTTTATATATGCATATATTCACAGAAATCTACTGTGAATATCCTCGTGGTCAACATCTGACATATCCTCGTGAGCCCTACTTCAGAAAGCGTTATAAATTTATGGACACAATAAAAGATTATAGATGTGAACGTGGTTATAAAGTTACAGCTGCAATCGCTACATGTACAGAGAATGAATGGGAGCCAAAACAACTGTGTACTGGTACGTATCCATTTTCAAGTAAAAGTAGTTTATTAACTTGTTTATGATGGGTGGATAACAAATGTATACTGTACTGTGCATATTTGTTCATTTATTTGTACAAGCTTTGTACAAATAAAATTCACTTCATGATTAATGTTGGACAAAAACAAACAAACACACAAAAAGAACACCTTTCTGATTTCCAAACATTAGTATCCAGGGAAAAAAAAATCTTACAGGAAAATAAAGCAGCATATTATACAATTTCTGATGTTGTGCTCAAATAAAAAATAGAAGAAAAAAAAAACAGATAGGGAGCGCTAAATTTTCATTGTAATTTTTAAATTATCAGTCACAAGTGGTGTGGCACGGGAGGATTTTTCTTCAC
>JAAGKR010003274.1:65302-77199 GCA_011419295.1 Clarias macrocephalus
GATAAAACATTGTTTCCGTTGTGTGTGCGCGTGTGTCTGAAACTCAAATAAGTGAGGAGGAAAGGTTAATGTGTAAGACGAGAAGAGGGAGAAGGGAGGGGCTCATTTCTCCTTACTTTAGCTTCACACACACACAAACATACACACATACAAAGCGCCTGCGGGCACAAATGGAAACACTTATTTGTCTGGATTAATTTTTACTATTTTTAAAAGTAGAGTGCAGGTTATTTTGTTTTATTTCTACTTTATATTTTGTATTAATGCTTTTTATGTATTTATTTTTTTGGGCTGTGGAATGAATAATCCGAGTTTCCATTACTTCTTATGGGATAATTCGATTTGGTTTACAAGTGTTTTTTTTTTATATACAAGCCTGCTTTTCGAACGAATTACATTCGTAATCCAGGGTTCCATTGTATTATTAAATTTTTCCTTTTTTTCAGAAATTGTGTGTGAATATCCTCATGGTCAGCATCTGACATATCCTCGTGAGCCCTACTTCAATTATATATTAAATCAGAAAATGGAGTATCGCTGTGAAGGTGGTTATAAAGTCACAGCTCCAAATGCTATATGTACCGAGACCGGCTGGAAACCAGAACTACTGTGTACTGGTACGTATCCATTTTCAAGTAAAAGTAGTTTATTAACTTGTTTATGATGGGTGGATAACAAATGTATACTGTACTGTGCATATTTGTTCATTTATTTGTACAAGCTTTGTACAAATAAAATTCACTTCATGATTAATGTTGGACAAAAGCAAACAAACAAACAAAAAGAACACCTTTCTGATTTCCAAACATTAGTATCCAGGAAAAAAAAATCTTACAGGAAAATAAAGCAGCATATTATACAATTTCTGATGTTGTGCTCAAATAAAAAATAGAAGAAAAAAAAAACAGATAGGGAGCGCTAAATTTTCATTGTAATTTTTAAATTATCAGTCACAAGTGGTGTGGCACGGGAGGATTTTTCTTCACATGTTGACTACTATTTTATTTTTTAACTAAAGAGCATTTAATTTTCATGAAATTTAAAGAAGCCATAAATGTATCCCTCTGCAAATAAACCAACAGGAAAGCAGCGGCATGGGGCTTTTAGGGGTGGGGTGTATACACATTTACAGTTAAAGGGGCTGAAAGCAGAACATGAGCATCCACAAGCTCAACACAAGCATATCCAAACGAATATTCCGAAAACAAGTGGTTTTCTTGTTTTTTTAGTTTTAGTTTTTTATCATCAACATATAATTAAAAAATCTGGAAAAAAAACCCTTCAGACAAAAAAGAAAGATCCTGGGCTTTACTACAAGAAAATAGAAGTGGGTTTGACAAACACCTCAGAAGGATTTGGCTGGTTCTGCATCTAATTTCCTTATAAAACTGCACACACTGTACCGGACTATATTTTAAGGAAAGGCTCATCATACCAATTACTGACTTTGTTTCATTAATTACTGTTTACTGATTTTTATTGTATTTTGTGAACACAAATTTTTTTTTGAAAACATCCTTGCTCTAAAGGAGTTATTTGCATATGCCCAATACTTTTGCACAGTACTACACACAGAAACACAAAATGTATTATTTTGTTATTACAGTGGAACCTTAAATTGTGAGTACTGCGGTTTGCGATTGTTCTGCAAGACGAGCAAAGATTTTTTATAAATTTTGACTTGAAAAACGAACAAGTCTTGGTTTACGAATACCGAGTATCATGTATCACGCATGTGCTTCTTGTTTTGACGCCCAGCATCACGTGATCACAACTGAGTGAATGGTTTTTCTCACTCTTGCGCTGTGGAATTGTGGGTAATCGTCTCCCATGTTCTCTTGCCTTCACACACATGTACCCTCCTCCTTCCGCCTTCACACACACACACACACACACACACACACACACACACACACACACACACTCTCTGCTGTACACAGGAACACAGCTCTGTCACGATTCTTTTCAAAGGTAAAGTGCAGATTAATTTGTTTTATTTTTACTTTACAGTAGTGACTCTGTTAGTCTGCGCTCAGTCGGGTGTCATTAGAGAGAATTCTTGTTTATTTTCACGATAAAACATTGTTTCCGTTGTGTGTGCGCGTGTGTCTGAAACTCAAATAAGTGAGGAGGAAAGGTTAATGTGTAAGACGAGAAGAGGGAGAAGGGAGGGGCTCATTTCTCCTTACTTTAGCTTCACACACACACAAACATACACACATACAAAGCGCCAGACACTTATTTGTCTGGATTTATTTTTACTATTTTTAAAAGTAGAGTGCAGGTTATTTTGTTTTATTTCTACTTTATATTTTGTATTAATGCTTTTTATGTATTTATTTTTTTGGGCTGTGGAATGAATAATCCGAGTTTCCATTACTTCTTATGGGATAATTTGATTTGGTTTACAAGTGTTTTTTTTATATACAAGCCAGGGTTCCATTGTATTATTAAATTTTTCCTTTTTTTCAGAAATTATGTGTAAATATCCTCATGGTCAGCATTTGATATTTCCTTCTGAGCCCCACCACAATTATAAATTAAATCAGAAAATAGAGTATAGATGTGAAGATGGTTATAAAGTCACAGCTCCAAATGCTATATGTACCGAGACCGGCTGGAAACCAGAACTACTGTGTACTGGTACGTATCTATTTTCAAGTCATAACTAGCTTATTTATTTGTTTATAATGGGTTAGTAAGTCTCATCAGTCCAAGAATATTTGGGGATAATCAAGATGTTTTTAGCAAATGTGGGATGAGCCTTTGTGTTCTTTTTGGTTAACAGTGGCATTCGCCTTGTAACTCTCCAGTGTGTGCCATTTTTGCCCCATCTCTTTCTTATTGTTGAATCATGAACACTGACCTTAACTGAGGCGAGTGAGCAATGTTTTAGATGATGTTCTGCATTTTTTATGAGCTCGTGGATGAGACGTCGTTATGCTCTCTGAGTTGTTTTTACTCTGGTTATTTTTGTGTAATATTGAAATTTGTCTCATAATCTCAATAATTTAAGTGTCAAAAATATGCAAAAAAAAAAAAATCAGGCAGGAACAAACACTTTGTCACAGCACAGCATATTGCAATCAAAATCAGTCAAGTTTGGTTCTTGACTATAATAAAAAAAAAAGCAAGCAAAAAAAAACATGCTTGTGAATAATGATATATTGTGATAAATATGAAAATATGTAAAGTGGTGACAGATAAAGGTGATAGTTTCCAGCCATGAAACTGTTTACATGCCACCAAAAGGTGCATTGTAAAACCACCCAAAGTTTCCAATGAATATTTAGTCCAGTATTCTAACTGGCATGGTTACTACGCTGTATAACACCATACAACCATACTTAATCATGCTTTATGCTCTGGGCCCAAAATGAAAATATGAAAATATTTTAAACACAAATCTCTGTGGCCATAAGCAGGAGCTGCTAGACAGCACAACTGTAGCCATAATCAGCAAAATATTCACTATCACTATTATTTGGTAATCAGCTAAGAGCTAGAGAGCTAAACATAACTTCAGAAACTATCACTTGTCATGAGACAAAAGCATAATAATGTCAATACTAGAGAGGTACATTTCCTATAGAAAATGTGAGTGGTGCATGCCGTGACATCATGACCCATGTCATAGTCATAGATGTAGCTGATGTCATAGCTGATGTTGGTCTCAATGGGACTTTTTGGGGCACCCCTTAGAAAAGTCATAGCACCCCATTCCCGACCAAGCCGCATGATTTGACACCTCATTCATGGGTCTACGACAAACAAGTGCAGGACTAGTTACACGCCAAACTTTCATACGGAAGAAGAAAAAATAAATAAATAAAATAATAATAATAAGCCTGTGAGATTATAATAGTAGTCCTTCGCTTCGCAAAGCACCGCTAGTAAGCCTGTCCCGACCAAGCCGCACGATTTGACACCTTATTCATGGGTCTTTCGTATGGAAGAAGAAAAAATATATATAGTTGCAAGCAACGATGACGGGCCCAAGCACCCTGTGCCATTCCCACCCCGGCCGCACCGCACAACCTGTGTCATTCGAGTGTGTTAAGACCTCGAAAAAGCCATCGCCACTCGGTTGCACCTAACAACCTTGATTGTGTAAAGCTGCTTTGCGACAATGTCAATTGTTAAAAGCGCTATATAAATAAAATTGACTTGACTTGACTTGACAACCTGCACACATGACACACTATACAGGGCTAATGTCAGTTTGGGCCCTAAATATTTATTGAGTGCATTAGTGTGTGTGTGTGTGTGTGTGTGTGTGTGTGTGTGTGTGTGTGTGTGTGTGTGTGTGTGTGTGTTTGTGTGTATGTGTGTGGTGTGTGTATGTGTGTGGTGTGTGTGTGGTGTGTGTGTGCGTGAGTGTAAACAGTTGTAATATGGGTGTATGTATGTGTGCATGTGTGTGATGTATGAGTGTATGAGCTCTAAATGTGCACCGAGTTACGTGTGACTACGTGAAAATGTGTATGAGCTAGGCATCAAGATCTTGTGTGGTGGCCCTTTCTGTGACATCACACACACACACACACACACTCATACATCACACACACGCACACATACATACAAGATGTTACAAATGTTTACACTCACGACGCACACACAGACACACACACAAACACACACACTAATGCACTCAACAAATATTTAGGGCCCAAACTGACATTAGCCCTGTTTTAACACACAAACACATCTCACACACTAACACACACATCACTAATGTTAATACACACAGACTCAAACCATACACACAAACAAGCACAAACACAAGCACATTTACTCGTCACACACAGACTGACACATTTACACATCACACACCTCTCTCCCTCACTCTCACACACACTAATGCGCGCACGCACACACACACACACACACGCATGCATGCTGCATGTACACACACAAACACACTCATCCATCACACACATGCACACATACATACACCCATATTACAAATGTTTACACTCACGCACACACACACCACACACATACACACATACTAATGCACTCAACAAATATTTAGTGCCCAAAATGACATTAGCCCTGTATAGTGTGTAATGCATGCAGGTTGTCTACATCTAGGTATTTGGCAGACGCCCTTGTCCAGAGCGACTTACATTTTTATCTCATTACATCTGAGCAATTGAGGGTTAAGGGCTTTGCTCAAGGGCCCAACAGTGGTTGCGAGGTTTGAACCTGGGCTCTTCTGAACCATAGTCCAATGGCTTAACCACTGAGCTACCCCTGCCCTTGTTGTGAAGTTGTGAGGTGCAACCGAGTGGCGATGGCTTTTTCGAGGTCTTAACACACTCGAATGACACATGTTGTGCGGTGCGCCCGGGGTGGGAATATCACAGGGTGCTTGGGCCCGTCATCGTTGCTTGCAACTATATTTTACAATTGTAGTTGTTAGATTTAACTCTTGACAGACAGATGATATTTTTAAATGACTCAGGAAGTGGGCTTATCTATGAAGTAATGTCATATTAATTGATTGGCTGAAGTGCATGCACTTGAGTACATGCACAGTTTTGTTTTAAATTAGCCTATACATGGTATAGTATATGAAAAAAACACCAAACTAATCTGAAACCAACCCAACATTTACTCACCTGTCCAAACTAGTTTTCACCCACACAATCCAAATCAAAATCCGGCAACAAAGAAAAAGCTTTTATGTTCTACAGTAGTGTACTGCATTCTATAACAATTTTGAAATACATTATAACTGTTATTTAAGTAAATAATACACTGACTGTACAAACCCATGGTTATGTCACTTACAATAATTGTTGCAGCATTAAATGTATGTAAGTTGATGTTTAGTACATTTATATTATTAGTGGTATATTAACAGTGCATCAATACATCAATTCACTGTGCACTGCTCAATTTATGATTTTTCACTTGATATTTAGTCTTTAATTAACGTTTCGAAAGAGTCCATGTGTGAATGTAACTAATAAATAAAGTATTTGCATGCATATCTACAACAGAGCTGATGTACACACAACAACAAATAACAACAACTATAAATGTTTCCCTGGGGACACAAGGTGGTCATAACGGATTTATGCATTTATTTTACTTTGTAGTACAAGGAACAGTTTGTGAAAAACCTGTTGAGCAAAATGGGTTAATCATAAATGAAATGACCAAAGGATTTTCCTACACATGTGGCTCAGGCTATAAACCATATGATGAGAAATGGTGGGAAGTTCTTTCCTGCTCTGAAGAGCAACAGCATAATCCACTACTATGTATACGTAAGTGTCTTTTTTTTTTTACAGAAAATACTTAATAGTGATAATGTGAGATGAATGGTGATTTTGTCTTTTCTTTACAGCTGATGATCAGTGTGGTCAAATACCCGACAATCGCATAAAACGCTTTCAAGAAAAGAAAGGGTATGAGAACGAGGCAATGCTGAAGTTTGCATGTGAATCAGAACCATGTTGTTTTAAATGTATCGCTGGAAATTGGGAGAAGGACGACTGTGAATGTAAGACTTTTTTTTGCAGTTAGTGACTCCAAATCTTACTTTTACTGTGGCAAAATGCATTGTTGGAAGTACTTTAACAGTCAGTAGAGGGATGCAGCTAGAAATACAAAATTATTAAATTTATAAACAAGATTAAAAAATCTTTCAGTAGATAGTGAAATGGTTTTTAAAAAAAAAACTCAATGATTTTATTCTTTAATTTATGTTGAATAGCTATGAGCTGTGGGACTCCTCCCTATGTTGAAAATGCAGCTATTAAATTTCATAATGAGAAAAAAGTGGAGTATTTGTGTCAAAAAAACTTTGAAATAAAAGGGAATCAGTTCATATTCTGCAACAACTCCAAGTGGGAAGAAAGACCAACATGCATACATGAATGTAAGTAGATATGGATATTTTATGTGCTGTACATTACAATTGTATTGTGATTTTTTTAATTTAAGTTTTTACTATTTGTAATGGGAGGAACTGGACATACACATAATGCACACTCACCAGCCACTGTACAGTAAACTCATTGATTTACGGACACTCGAGTTACAAATTTCGCGGTTATACAAAAATTTGTAGATGCTAACCAATCATGGAAGTAGCTCGTGTATTCTACAAAAAATAGACACTGCAGTGCCCCAGATACAAATATTTACAATTACAGTTAAACCTTGGATTGCGAGCTTAATTTGTTCCGTAAGCGTGCTGTAAAAAAAAAAAGAAATAAATAAAATAAAAAATCAATGCAAATTTCCCCCATAAGAAATAATGGAAACTCAAGACAATTTGTTCCACACATTTTATTAATATAAAAATAATTAATACAAAATATAAATGCACTTTACCTTTAACTTCCGCCTTTATTGACAACAGAAAGGCATGAAAAAATAACACACATGCTCTCTATTGCCCACGGTCAGACCTTAAGGCCTACCATTAACTTGATCCACTGCAGCTGTAACTCATGAAGAGTTGGATGGATTGTGATAAATCTAAAGCAAATTTAGGTGGAGGATTTTAGCACCATATAACATCATATGCAATAGTTTAGGGCATTGCCATTAGGTATCGGCACAGCACAGGTCAAACAACTGTTTCTCAGGAGCTGTTGTTTGGTATTATGCATCTATATGCTAAAGTGGTGGCATGGTGGCTTGCACCTTCAGGTCCTGGGTTTGATGCCTGCATCAGACCTGTGTGCGTGAAGTTTGCATGTTCTCCCCGTGTTTGTTGTGTATCCTCTGACTGTTCGGATTTCCTCCCACAGTCCAAAGAAATGCAGATTATGCTAATTGCCATTTCCAAATTGCCCGTACTATATGAATGTTGACCAGAGTTTCTGCTATGGTCGTACAAATGGGAATAAATACAATGTCACCATTGACCTCCACTGTCCCTAGTTGGACTATAGAGATTCCTAGATGGATGAACAGGACATGCTCAAGTATCCATGGATTTTTGAAGATGACCTAATTATACAGAAATCATGGCCACAATCAGCCAATAGATTTCTAGCAGACATTTGACGGAGGTAATACTCAGTGTCGAGTTATCTGGGAATCTGTACATCAACTTCTGCTTCAAAAAAAAAAAGCCATCGTCAACTACAGGGGACATAAAGAACAACTCTGGAATCACTTTTAATTCTTGTGTCTGACAGCTTTGCAGGTTACACAACATTTGGTTAAAGTGGATTCAACTAAGTGAGGTCGAACCTTAAATGAAAAACCACATCACCATT
The DNA here is from genome assembly GCA_011419295.1 of Clarias macrocephalus. Classification (NCBI taxonomy): domain Eukaryota; kingdom Metazoa; phylum Chordata; class Actinopteri; order Siluriformes; family Clariidae; genus Clarias; species Clarias macrocephalus. The sequence goes on from JAAGKR010003274.1 coordinate 73,549, forward strand.
ATAATATTATTATACACCACTATGAAGGTACATCACTATTTCTAGTTGAATAAAATTTCAACAAATACAACAAAATTATTTAACTAAGCTTAAAACATACTATTCCATGAACCATTTAGCAAACATGTACTGTAACACACAATATCATATTAACATTTTTTGTAAATACATTGAAATCACATGCAAAAAACAGTCATAGCATAATATACATTACTGTTTCTCTCTTGTATTGAGCAGACAAGTAAATAAATCAAATATCAAATAACTCAGATTTAAGTGATAATCAGTCATCAGTTGTTTGTATAAGTAGAGAGCAGTATTATACCATCAGTGTCCCTGGGATGACCAGCAGCCCCGTGCACTTCCCTGTCTCGCATGTTACTGATTGCTGTCTTTTGATTTACACGCAGGCTTTTTTATACACATACCCCATACTGTGACTTCACAGTTACTTAGGGGTAGCGTCTGTGAGGTAGCGATTCTGTCACAGATGGAGCTTGTACGTTGATTCTGTACTTTTGCTCCATTAGTAGACTTCATCTCTACCATTTCACTTATTTTAGCTTTACACTCAACTATTATCACAAAATTATCTTTATCTATGTTATCTAATGAAATTTGGCCAAATTGAATATTCAGTTTGCTGGTGCACATAAAAACAGTAATTGTAAAAAAAAAAAAAAAGAAAGAAAGAAAATGCCATTTGGAGCATTTATTATCTTTATTATTATTTTGCCAATCATTACAATATATGTGTCAAAATGTTCAGCCTATAGCCTATAAATTGTGCTGAAATTTATTTAATGAAATCTTATGATCTCATAATTGCAGTATCAACACATACCTGCATTATCTTTTATTTTAAATAAAACCTTCCTTAACAAAACATGCATTCATTTATGGCCATCAATTATCTATGTTATTTGTCATGAAAATAGCAACTAATTCTCCCTCTCTTCAGACCTTAAGGCCTACCATTCACTTGATCCACTGCAGCTGTAACTCATTGGGCCTTTTCTGGCTTGGAGTCTCTTGCATGTTACTGTCCGCCATAAAAAATGTTTTTGCTTTGTTGTCAAACTAATTTTGCTGCACATTATCAACATATTCTCATTTGTCATTTGCCAAATATTTGATATGTACACATTTCATAAGTCTTTAATTTTATTAGAGTATTTACTGTATGACAGCCCTATGTGAAATATATGTTCAGTACAATGTTCTGAAGAGATCTACAAAGGTTGGGGCAGAGTAAACAACAGTTTAGGTCAATAATTTGATTAAACTTTCCTTTCTGCTACTGGACTATAAAACTAATGTCATGCAAGATATTGAAATAGTATTAGTGGGTTTTTATTTATTTATTTATTTATTTTTTGGGAGGGGGGTGTTGTTTTGGTGTCTTTTCTGACTGTAGATATAACCTTGTTGCTGTTTTGGTGCTTATAATAGCTGGTAAAATACAAGGATGCTCAGCACCTGAGAAAGAAAGAAATAATGCAACTGTGAAGGAACCAGATCTGAAGGAAAACTACCAGGAAGGTGAAACAGTAGAATACATCTGTAAATCTGGCATTGGCTTTAAGGATGGGCCCCAAGCCACCTGTTCTAAGAGGCAGTGGAAGTACCCAGAATGCATACAAAGTGAGTAGCAAATCATCATTGTTTTAATAAATGAATGCATAAATAAATAGATGAATAAATGGATGTTAAAGTTTACTGTTCAGTTAGATGAACAAAACACATTCACATGGCTTTATTATACATCTATGCCTTGTTTTGGATTCAGGCTGATTGTGTTCCACACACAATTATTATTTCACAGCAGAAATTTAGATTCTTCACTGTTCTTGGCAGATATAAAGTGAAAGCAGGCATGGTATTCTGTAGCCTGGCTGCTGCACTGTTCACAGATTCTGGCAGCATACAGAATCCATGAGACCTTAAACACTGCTGGAGCTCCAAACAAACCCATCAAAATGCCATAAATTGGTGCAGCTTAATCAAAGTACAAAAAGTTTTTCTATGGATATTTGAGTGAAAGTAAAGTGCCAATACCTTTTTGTTTAAAAAAGTGGGTTGTGTGCATTCAGCATGTATTAAATGTGAACATTTCATTGACTTTTCTAAAGTCCACATAGAACTGGACTGACCCGTCAGCCTTGAGCACCAAAACCACAGGACTGGTATAATTAACATGGGGCTCCTTGATCACTTGTGTCAGAGCATAGTCTTGAGGTCCTCCTGAGACATGCTTCTCTTGTTTTTGAGTAAACTATAGGAGGGACAAGTGACAAGGAGTGAGTAAACAATATAAGTGACATATTTCCCAGGGGTTTTCACGACAGAAGTAAAAACATGGGAAAATCCTCTGCCAACCTGTGCTGTCTGGGATGGTAATAATTGGTCTCCACAATGAACCAGGATGTCTCGTATAACACACAGCAAGTGGTTCTCCATTGTTTGAAGGGTATTGATATGATAGACAATAATTGTAGGACATTACCTCTATCCCTTTACCTGTTTGCGGAATTGATTTTCCCAAATAGACATGCCTTCAAAAAGCTCTTGTCACTTAATTTAGTAATTTAGAGCAATTGAGGGATATACATTTTTATCCAGCTATCAATCCTAACAAGTTAGTTATGTGTAACAAATTACTAAAGCCCAAATAGCTTAAACATAATAATAATAATAACAATAACAATAACAGTAATAATAATAATAATAATAACAATTTTCGGAGAAATTGTAAAGTAGGAGTGCAATGGTGCACACAGAATTTTTAGTAATTGGTTCTTTTCTAGGCCATATGGTTACATATGATATAAGATATAATATTACATATTACATAAGATATAAGTATGTATATTGCATATAAGTGTACATAACTGTATACGTCTATACACTGTAGCTCAACTGTTCATGCACGAATATTTTTGCCTAAAATGAGCCTAATGTTTATTACTTTTGCAAAACACATTTTTCTAGCCATGGTACCTCAGCATACAAATTTTATCCATTTCCAAGGCAAGTTCTTAAGTTGAAATTTCATAGGGCGAAATGCATTTTCCCATAATGTAAATACAGATAATCCATTCCAGCCACCCAAAAATACTACCAATTGTACCAATTTCCAACTCTATAATATTTTTGCTTACAAAAACAATCAAAACATTTTGAGCAGACATGTAAATGAAGTAAAATAGTAAATAAATTGACATTAATACTTACTTAAACTTAATTTATGATTTTTCTTGGCACCGGCTGCTTTAAAACTGAAAATGCCTCCCTTTTCTTCTTGCTAGCAGCATTGCTAACATTCTTGGGACCAATGGTGCTATGTCTTTAACTAAATCTTGTACAAAATGCAAAAAAAAAAACAATACCTCAAGAGATATAAAAAGTCGATTTGCTAGGCTTTCCACTGATGCAAACAAGTTTGAATGGCTACCGAAAGTAAGCACAATCAGATTTACGCGCAACTGGAAGTACTCGCGACTGAGGTATTATGTGGAGCAAAATTTTAGTTATTAAGGCAAAAATTCTCAATGCGGGTTGCTCGTATGCTGAGGCACCACTGTATGTTCCTCCTTTCAATAGCTTTATTTGTTTAAGTTCTAAACCACTTAATGGAAAGTGTAATAAATA